>JACJUY010005746.1:24695-39089 GCA_014220935.1 Platorchestia sp. MABIK
CTGACACAAACAGCACAACATATCTACTGCAGGACAGGTGCTATCAGATGCAGGTATCCCTCACTGAATAGTAACATGACACCCATCCCTGCCCCTGACAGAAACTCTCGTGTAAATGCAGACCACATCTTTGACATCTCGAAAAAACATGTTCGTCAATGCATTCTACACAGTGTACGAAGTGCGTTAAATACAACGATAAACATACCTGTCACGCTCATTGCTAGTCTATTTGATCGCACACACGGGTCTGCCTTTACACGCATCCCTCTCACGTCCGACTGCATCAAGTTTTTAGTGATCTCTGAATTATTTTTCTATTGCTTCCAAATCGCAAAGACTTTCAATGTTCGAAATCAGACTGTCTCATTGAGCTGTTCTTCCACACCTCGATTTATTCTGCAGATAAATTATCATTCATGTCTCACTTCTCGACCGCATTGTGCCAAAAATGTCACTTCCTTTTTTCTCTTTTACCCACAATTAATTGAGCTTTCACAACTAGTGAATGTATTCCTCTCGAGAGTGAGATGTGTGAAGAAAGTGTTGCATCGTCAGTATAATTAACGTATTGACGGGCCTCAGAAATACCGTTCGTTTACTTTTTTTAGCCAAACTAAGAGCGCATGCTCCAGAATGAGACAATGTTATCTATAGGTTAGGGGCATCACTTCACCTATTTCTCTCCCCACACACTAATGAGGCATCGGCTGCGTGTCCGTGTGCGCTAACACTTTTTATATTGAGAAGTCACGTTACCTCTCCAGGAGTACCCTTTTTGTTACTTCTTCGTCCATTCCACCATTTTGTTCCCGTACTATTTATTAATTACACTGATCAGTTTAACAGGCCTAATGACCCGTAAATTAGAGAGTAGCATCCTCGAAGGAATAAGTAAGACTTCCGGGCATGGATGTTGGGGAGCAGATTTGGCCGAAATGATTGCGACTACGCTGCTGTAGGTGGTAGCTTTTTAAGTCCCCTCATTTTTATATTTCCTTTCTTAATACCACGAAGAAACCGAATTGTCATTTCGAGTCCCCGTGCCTTTTTTTAGAACTCTTCTCTTTTACTTTCCCTTGTCTCTCGTCAACTTTATTCAGCGCATGGTAACCTTTACTGATTCAAGCTCTGCTCACGGACAAAATGCGTCTAAGTCTATAAATAAAACAATAATGATTGCACTCAACAGAATACCATCTCCTGAAATTCTGTTTTTACCTATGTATTTATTGCCCAACATG
Source organism: Platorchestia sp. MABIK (assembly GCA_014220935.1). Classification (NCBI taxonomy): domain Eukaryota; kingdom Metazoa; phylum Arthropoda; class Malacostraca; order Amphipoda; family Talitridae; genus Platorchestia; species Platorchestia sp. MABIK. The sequence goes on from JACJUY010005746.1 coordinate 25,940, forward strand.
TGTACCAGAACATCACATGCTAATTGCACTAACCGACAAGCACCATACTTACAACATTCAATGAACTATAAGGAACATGTGTCATACATTCATTCCCGCCAATAATCATGTCGATAAACTCAAACACTTTGGTGATCAACTTTTTCTTCCTTTCATTTTAGCTTTCTTAGCTTCATATTTTGTTTATTGATACCTCTTTGTACATTCATGCCACATCCCAACACTGTCATCTCTTGTGACATGCTTGTTGTATCTCAACTGAGATGCACTGCCTCACATCAAAACGTTGCCAGAAATACTCAGCCGATTTCTTGTTATTTTTTTTCAGTGGAAAAATTTTAAATCCTCCATATCAGAAACGTCGATCATTTGTTTCTATGGTTCTTTGAATCTTTCGCCCCTTACATTTCTGCATGCTTCTTGAATTCTTTTGTGTAATTAGCTACTAGTTTTGCTACTAGCTACTCTCTCCTGCCCTGGATGTAAGTCTTCTACTTCACTCCCACGCTCGGGCATTCTGCTCTTTATGCATTATCACCTCTCCACTACACGAGCTATCGACCTGCGAACTCTTCGATGAGCACACTTCGTACTGAACAAATAAGGCAATGCCCTCAAGCTACTCCTAATCATACGCAGTTTCAAGGCATTTTGGCAAATCATCCCGAAAGGAAATTTTTTTTTCTCTCTCACGCCTCTCAGTTTTTTCATCCCCAGGCATTCTGCGAACCTTAATTATTCTTTCAAACTTTCTCATTCTCTCAGCATCTCTCTAATATTACTGCAGAAACTAAACAGAAATTTAGCCTTATCGTCAGGAAGATGACTGAGGCTTATTTCAACACTCAAAATATATAAAATCTAAATAATACACTCATACTCTCGCTCTTTTCCAATTTTCTGATGCTTACAAAAAGTGTTCACCTTGGAAAAGTTGGATCTTGAGATCAGGCTTCAATAAAGTACTAATATAAAACAAATTGTTTCTTTAATACGCATCTGTAATCGGTTGTTTGCACTCGTTTACACGTATCTTAATTCATTCACATTCATTTTATTCGAGTTAACTGTCGATGTGCTTTTCTGTTTTGCCAAACTGGCAAAATTTTATTATGATGTCGTTGATCAATCGCTGCTTGGTCGATGGAGATGTCGCTTGCGTTCTGGGTAGTTATAAAAAGGTGGAGAAAATTGATTTTACGAACGAACTGATTTTGAATTTAATTACTCTCCGTTCCTGATATTTAGAACCATTAATGAAAGTGATTTGACTTTGGTCCCATAATTTTGGGAAAATTCTATTTTTAAATGGGAAATTTTTCTACAATTTTGAAACTCGTAAATTATGAAGTATCTTGAGCCAATGTTTCAAGCTTGTAATACAGGGATGCTATTACGTTCTCTCAAATTATGTTTAAATTACTTGTTTCAGTATTCACTCGTGACCATTAACATGTTGAACGGTGCTGTAGGTTCAGAAAACTTTCATATGCATTATATTTTTGTAAATGATTGTAAATAAAATATGTTACCTATTCCTGTCTGTTATTATCGGCCACATAAGATAAGTATAATAGAGAAGTGTATTTTTCAAAGAAAGAAACGACAAAACATGCTGCATTTACCTCTAAATTTACGTTTGAAACCAAAAAATGACACAGTTCCTCGCTATCTCATCAGAATGAGGTGACAGTTTCAATATTCTTCAGCAAGTAACTAGAGACTTCTGAGGCATAGAGAGCTCACTGCACGAGAGCACCCCTACACACACCACCCACAGCCGCTGGCGTGGTGGCAGCTCTCGCCCACCTCCGCACAGGAGTGCCGGCCCCTCCACCCTCACCAGCCGCAGCCGATAGCGTAATAGACAGCGTAAGAGATTTTTACACAATAGAATTTAACTGCTAAACCAAGCCTGACTCTCAACATACTTGCTCACGCTCCTCTTCATCTGCTCATCTCACCTTAATCCAGTGAAGGGTTAAGTGAGTCGTTGTTAACTCTTTGAAACTCAAAAGAAAGCATGGGAGAGAAAGGAGGGCGCACTTCCGCGATCACTCAGACTTAATGGCATATCCAGAGACCAGATGGTGTTTAATTATTTCAGTATTTTTCAGTATTCAATTTAAGATGGTCAAACTGAAAGAGACGCCTTTCGTTCCCGGTTTGTTGCGATAATTTTCAAAAAAAATTTAAAATGCTTTATTTTGATCATTCTTCTTTAGTTCCAGTTCAAACACGGCCACCAAAGAGAGACATCATTACAGAAACAAGCCTGATGCCTTCTGTTACATATATGGAGACTACACACTGAATCGTCAGAGACGTAACATATCCTCGTTCGTCAAGCGTGCCTACAAGGCATAGTTTGAAGTTCATCTTGGTGATCAAGACAAGCAATGAGCTCCTCGTGTTGTTCGCCACAATTGAGAGAAAATCCTTCGAGACTGGACCAAAGAAAAACGCAAAGATCTGCCTTTTGGAGTTTTTATGATTTGGCGCGAACCCACCAACCATGTAACTGACTGTTATTTCCAACACAACGGGTGTTGGGAGGAAAACCGACATAAGATTGCGTATCTAAACATTCCCTCGGCTATTCAGCCTGCTCCGCTCTCTAAAGAAGTTCCTGTTTCAGGTTTTAAAGGCCTTTCTTCATTGAACGATAAAGACATTGCACATGATACTAGCGAACAAGACAATTGCGACAGTGAATTGTCAGAAAAACTTTCACAATTGGAGAACTGTTCTTCAGACACTGAACCTTTCCCCGTCCCCAAGCCTCTTCCCCAGGCTGAACTGAATAATTTAGTGCGGGATTTAGGTCTTTCAAAGAAAGCAGCAAAGCTTATTGCATCAAGATTACAAGGCAGAAATCTTATTGATCACTCTTTTAATGTATCATATTTCAGAAAGCGTGACCAGCTTTTTGTTACTTTCTGTTTTGTAGACAGAAAATTTGTTTACTGCTTTGACATCCCAGGGCTTCTCAAAAAACTGAGGGCACCTTACTATAGTCCTGCTGAATGGATGCTCTTTTTAGACAGTTCAAAACGCTGCCTAAAGTGTGTTCTTCCACATAATGGCAATGTTTATGGAACAGTACCTGTCAGTAACTCAGTAAATTTGCGGGAAAACGGTGATGATATGAGAGTGGTCATGGACTTATTGAAGAATCATGAGCACAATTGGATCATTTGTGTAGACTTGAAGATGGTCAAATTTTATCTTGAACAAGAGAAAGGTTCCACAAAGTTTCCATGATCCCTCTGTATGTGCGACAGCCGAGCACGAGAAAGACATTGGGTCCAGAAAGATTGGCCTATTCGTGACACCCTTGAAGCAGGCATGCGAAATATCGTACAAGACCCAATTGCAAGCCGAGATAAAATCATCTTTCCTTCTCTTCCCATCAAATTAGGTTTGATGAAGCAATTTTTCAAGGCACTGGAAACCGAAGGTGAATGTTTCCAACACATCATCACAGTTTTACCAGGGTTATCATTTGAGAAGATCAAAGCAGGCGTGTTTGATGGCCCACAGATTCAAACCCTAATTCGTGATGATCAGTTTGTTGCCAAGATGACCGCTTTGGGAAAGGCAGCATGGTTATCCTTTGTAGCAGTCGTTTAGAACTTCCTTGGAAACATAAGGCGGAGAACTACAGTGAACTTGAGGGAATTCTACTTCACTCAGCATCACGAGGAGTTACATCGCATTGATGATTGTTTCACGTCCTGAAAAATTCCCCAGTGTCGTTTTTCAAAGTTATTAAAGCAACAGGAATCAGTAAGGTTTAGTATCAAACGTTTACGAGTTTAAAATATAAGTACGCCATTAAACACGGAAGTAAATTATTCTCTGCTCTACTTTAAAGTAAAAATACTTCTCAGCGAAGCGAGGGTTACAGGCAAGACGCAGCTGTGAGATCCCAGCAACATAAGAAGGGGACACTACACTCACGCCGACATGCGAAAGGAATTTTGTGAAGTTCTACCGCTGAAAACATTTGCATTGAACCCAATCAATTTAACATAAAAACAATAGCAATCTTCCCTTTGAGTGAGTCTATACGAGCAAAAATTTTCAAGAATTCGCATTGTACGCCGCACAAATTTGATGGTTACCTTTCAATGAAGGCAGTCACGAGCATGAATTCGCAAAAAAATTCGAGAAATGAAACAAAAAATTATTTCGGCGCATTTAATAAAATATTAAAGAAGTAACAAAAATACTTCTATCGATTAGAATATATGCAAAAGATAAAACAACATAAGCGTTGCAACATAACACTTACAAGATGAACCGTTTCGTTGGAGAGAATCAGTTCACTTATTGTCCATCGAGAAAATGACATTGTTTATTTTAAGGAGTAAGATTTCATTCTCTCGTCGCTATAATACTTCAGATGAAACTATTTTTCTCAGACTCACTTGCCTGAATATGAAACATTTTTGGAAGAATTTTTGAAATGCCCTTTGTGTAGTTGAGAATCAGGAGATAAAGGAAGTTACATCAAATACAGAAACATTTCTTTGTCTTACTACTAGCTTTTTATAAACTCAGTCACTCAGAGAAATGGCCGAGTTTTATCGCATAACATGGTAACGCGCCCAACTCGTCTCAGTGCGCCCACCGTCAGCTCCACTAATTATTTGCTGAGAATGTGCACAAGATCACGTACACCCACAGCAGTACGACTTTTTAAATATTTCTTCTTCTCTGCGTACGTCACGCCAGCAATTTTTTTAAATTCATCAGAGCCTTTAAAAATGTAATTTATATGTTTACGATGTTTAGGAAAGCCAGCTAAGCATTCAGTCAGTTGATTCGATAAAATGATTTACAATCATTGTTAGTTGCAAACAAGTTGGATGACCACGCTGGTGTAGTCATCTCATTAGACTTACATAAACTCACCAATAGTACTGTATCATGAGCATCATTTGCGATCACTGAACTCACTCGAATGAGAATTTCAACTCTGGGACCCGCGACGAGATGTTGTCTGCGATGTAGCGGTCAATTTTAGCTGCGTTTTCTGCTGACAAATCTTGTTTCCACGCTCCGCTCTCACCTGTAAAATATTGCACCCAAATTAGCTTTTCAAAAAGACTGTTCAATTCAGCTACACACCACAATGCAGTGAATGCAAACTTAAACGTGAGTTAGAGGTCCCATGCGTCGCCTTGTGCGCCCTCACCTGGCGCGGCTGTGTAGAGCCCTGGCGTCGTGTTCGGCAGGCATACTCGCTCGTACACTACACACACTCCTCAAGTGGAGGTGAAGTATCTGACTGTGTGGTCGTAATGGGGCTTAAAGATCTCTTCCGTGGGAGAGCAATGGTTCCTAGTCGTCTGAAAAATTCACTTAGAGAAATACTGCCTCCCTGATTTCGAAAAAACTGGCTTGTGTACTAAACGTCTGCGATGGTTCTTATGAACATCACACCACCTGTGAGATTATTTAGGAAATGTTCTTACCATTGAACATATTATAAAGTTCAGCATTTCATGAGAACTTTCTAGAAAGTAGTGAAAATACAGTGATCTTGCACGAAAAAATGAAACGATGTTGTCACCTTGTATTAAAATTCTAACCCGAAGAACGCATGCATTTAAATCTAAAGCCTGTATCCTTGAAACGATCAGCTCATCAAAATATCAAAATTAAATACCTTTACGATAAAAGCCCGCCTTCTTGACAGCCTCTTCGTCATAATTTGATTTTGCTTTCTCTTTATCGACGATTTCGCTTTTCTTTTCTTCCGTGAGTCGAGCTCCCATCCGCTGCTTCATGCCTGAGAAGCTCGTGTGGCGCTGCACCTGCGGTCAACATTGAGAACTCGACTTCTTCAAAGGACTCCAACAGCTAACTTGAATGTTAATTCCTAGTTAATCACTGATCGATGATATTAATTCGCGTTGCTTGCAAATTGTAGAGTTGCATTTTTGCACACAAATGAGCGATAGAGATAAAATAAAAATAGGAAATAAACAAAAACATTTTTTAATGAAGCTGGACAGAACTACTGTATAAAATATGCAGTAAATGATGCCATTTTTACACGTAGCAATAGAAAACATTTGAAATTTGATAAGGCCTTGAAATTGATAACCAAGTATTACTTTCCAAAATCTAATGAAGAGGAACACTATGGGAAACTTACGTTCTCGAGTTGTTCATCGCTGAGGTCACTGCCGATGAATTGGTTAATTTTCTTGAGTTCGGCCATTGTATCGCGCTTGAGGTCCTCGAAGGAAATGATGAGAAGATTTTTGTGATCTTTGTGGGCCCAAGCCTCGGCTAAATGATCAGCGTACGACCCACTCAGCACTGTAGGGAGAATAAACAGCTGCCTAGCAGTTGGACACAAGTCACAGGCGCCCATTTCGACTCTCGAAATAAATAATTTCGATTGAAAAAATTACTCCCTTCAGGCTATTTGTAATGGCCATCATTTGACTTCAAGGTTAAAATTTGCACTAAGTTGACTAAAACTGTCTTTGTTAGTTTGGAATAGTTACATTTTGTGATCGGCCATTTGAAAATTTCTCGCATTTCTTTCTTAATCGTGTTCATTCGAAGCCACTCTTATCAAATCGTGTTCATTCGAAGCCACTCTTATCAAATCGTGTTCATTCGAAGCCACTCTTATCAAATCGTGTTCATTGGAAGCCACTCTTATCAAATCGTGTTCATTCGAAGCCACTCTTATCAAATCGTGTTCATTCGAAGCCACTCTTATCAAATCGTGTTCATTCGAAGCAACTCTTATCAAATCGTGTTCATTCGAAGCAACTCTTATCAAATCGTGTTCATTCGAAGCCACTCTTATCAAATCGTGTTCATTCGAAGCAACTCTTATCAAATCGTGTTCATTCGAAGCAACTCTTATCAAATCGTGTTCATTCGAAGCAACTCTTATCAAATCGTGTTCATTCGAAGCAACTCTTATCAAATCGTGTTCATTCGAAGCCACTCTTATCAAATCGTGTTCATTCGAAGCAACTCTTATCACGTATTTTAAACAGGTTAGCAAGAAATATAATTCGCATTCCGCTCACATTGGCCGCGACAGTAATAGTCCACGAACTGGTCGTCGGTGCCCTGGTAGTCGTGCACCTTGATGAGCCTGTGGTGGTGCAGGTACGAAGCCAACGCGTCCTTAGGGTTCCTCAGCACATAAATCACCTGAACAGAAATATTTATTCCCTATAAACATCATTTCATCGATGTTTGTTCCATGAAAACATAGTTTGGTACTTGTGGATTATCTGTCACCACTTTAATTTATGGTTTCCTTTTGATATTCAGGTTAGGTTACTTCTGTTGGCTCAATTAAATCATTATTAATTTTTATAATTTTTAATTTTTGTTTCGTTACAGGCCAAAATGAATTGCTGGGACCTTCCAAGAACTGAAGAGGATGGTCCCAGAGATTCATTATATATATAAATGGAAAGTAGATAAATTGCATTAGAAATAAATATAAATCAACAAAGATACCTTCTCACATGAAAAATCCATTCATTCTGTCCAGAACATAAATTCAATATTCATAAAACAATTTATTTTTCAGTTTTCCCCTAACAACACTTTTTCCCCTAAACAAGTGGTAACAGACAACCCACAAATACCCTTAGTTCGAGATTACCATTAAATGTTAATTTTGTACGCATGACAATGCTGAAAGACACTAATAGTTTCCTGCTGGCCACTTGAAGCTTCATACATTGTCTAAGGTCTTGATAAAGTTGAAAATTTCTACACTTCTGCCTGTTCATATTTTATGCGCAGTTCGGTGAGGCATTTTTTTACCATCTGTTTCTTGGAGCTAATGGAAACTGTGTTGTCTTAGACTCTGTTGTACAGACTATACGTTTATTTTTCAAGTGACCGTATTGTGAAAGCATTGCAATTGTGAAGGAACGAATAATTCTCCCCTGCTCTTCCGACGGTATGTTCCTTTTATTGCCTTTTGTATGTGGCGCCTCAATCTTGGCAGTGGGTTCTGAACATCAAGAACATCTTAAGTTAGATGTTCGCGAATTTTTTCAATAAAATGTTTTCCGACTACTGCCCTCAAAGCTAAATGTAAAATGTAAGCTACAATCTTGCTCGTATTCCTCCACTTTGGCTGCAGATACTCAAATCAAAATTACAGGTCACCAAAATTTGGCCCAATTACCGGATTAGGCAAAAAATAGGCGACAACACCACGAACTCAGAATTTGCACAAGATTTTGTTCCCAACGTTGTATCTAAATTTCCAAGCACAGGCGTTGCCTGAAGAGTAGCTGCGGAATCATTTTATTGAAAATTTCCACATTCCAGGAAAATTCCTAATTGTAAAACCACAGTACATTTTCAACATCTTCAACAGTGAGTTACCTTCAACTTGTCTATCTAAGACGGCTTAGTTGTTCATTTTTCGATTATTTTTAAAATTCGGAAAACTAATGTTGACACTTCACACAAAACAATCTATAAGGGAGATAGTCTACGAGCTTATCGAACTACCTTGCAAGTGTCCAGCAAATTTGGCGGTAGAAGACTGAAGGGAAGATGGGATTTGAGGAGCCTCCGGTCCGGGGCGCAATTTGCTAAGCCGAGAAAGACTCCGTGGTCACGAGACGCAGTTGGGTCGAGCCTCAGGAGCGCCTCCACCACAGCTGGGGTGTGGCCGTGCAGCTTACGGTACGTGTCGAATAATGTGTCAAACCTGCCGTGCAGAGAGGGGCTGAGGGACAAGTTAAACAATATCTTCCAAAAAGTGAGCTCAACTTGGCGTTAACAGGTGACATGAGCGACACCGTGAAGGAAATGAAATGTAAAATGCCATTGTAATACTAATGTAAAGCAGCGGCAGGGTCCAGTTCATCCAGACATTACTAAGTTATAATTATCACTCCATCAAAGGAGCATTTCATAATATTTCATGCATAAATAAAATGCGTAGAAAGACACCTAATATTATCGAAAGAGATCACTAAAAGTAGATTTCAATAAATTCAAACAATTTGTTAACCAAGTGTGATACAGCAATTGATTGTATCTTAAGTCTAGTGCAATGCACACGTGGATAGAAATTATATGTGAACGTTTCTATTGTAAATTTTACTAGGAAAGAGTTTTAGAGAAAAATGTACGAAGTATGGTTTTTTTACTGATTTCACTTACAATTTACCTGCTGATTTCAAAATTGGGATTAATTTTTCTGGCACAAAAGTGTTTTGTCCGTACAGCTTACCGCTCTAATTTGCAAAATTTCATTTTTGTAGCCTTAGGTACTTGAATTTGACACTTAATTTCGCCACGGTAATTATTTGTTAACTGTAGACTGTAAATTATGATCAACAGCTAGTAATGTCATATTCTGCCTAAATGAAGCCTTCACAGTACTCCAAATTTTTATTTATTTACATTAGTACGTTCTTTTTCGAGGTCGTGGCGGGCTCGCTGCTCCTGGTAAAGACCTAATCTGCCCTGATGCCTTTTGCCATCTATGTGCCTTATTTCATCAAAGTAAAAGAGCAAACATTGGCGTGTTTTTCAGGCAAGCATATTTTGAAGATATTACAGGAAAACACCTGGTGACCAAGACAAACCTGGAGCTCTTGAAAAAGTGCGCAGGGAATGCTTCGAGAATTTAGTGATTTGGACGAAAGGACCTTGTGATAAGTTGGCATTTGGTACATTACATCCATGGTCTGGTGAGGGCAAATTGCTTCAAGCACAAACTGTTGTAACTCTTTGCAGCGAAACCATCATGGAATGATGAGAAAAATAGAAGTAGAATAGAATATCATGGTATAAAATCAGATGCACACACGTCCCCTGGCCGAAATTCTAGGGCAATATTTCTTACGACCACCCTCTTTGTGAGATCTAGAAAATGAAAATTTTGTGAGAATGGAAAATTTTAAACTGAAAATAATTTAGCTCAAAAAAACTTAATCACGAAATGATAGATTTAATAAATGCGTTTGTTGACCAAGAAATGCCTCGAAACACGTAACACAAAAATTGACCGAAACTTGTTAAACAAGGAGTAAAGGTATTGTAGTGCCTTACCTTACCACCTTCACTATCAAACCTAGGACCATAAAAATAATCTATTCCCGCCGCACTTCTGAATTACCAGTTGTTCATATTGTTATTACATCGCATACCATAAGATCCTTGCTTTCTTGAATGAATGAGCAATTTGGATTAACGATCCAATTAAATGGCGACTCTTCAATGAAAGCTCGAAGCGGAGCTTGGAGTGTGACTTCCTTCCTTATGTTAGCTTATTAAGTGCCTCCTCAATGAGGCATTCACGTTCTTTTTGTGAAGAAGATGGAAACATAAAGAGGGTCATTGAGTTGCTGTAATTTAATTAAAACCAATAGAATATCTGTTTGATTTTTAGAATTAAATGTTTCCATCGTGGTGGGCAAAGTAAGTACACAAAGTATCACTGCTAAGTGTGAGTGTGGGACAGTAGAGCCGCGGGGAAGCATTTTGAGGTGAATTGGGCATCAAAATAAGAGCTCAAGCTTGAATATCCCAACATGTTAGTTAAACCCTAACCCACAAGAATAAAATTACGTTCCTACCTCTACAGCGTAAATTGAGTCTACTCATCAAAGGGGGCATTTCAGTCACATTGTTTCATTTTTGGACCGAGCTGTCATGCTCCAGTCGCGCACAGGTGCGATAAACTCCCATTCAATCTATCAGTTTTTACGCTCAAACGCCAGTACATTTAATTTACCGCACTGCCCCAATTTAAGGCTACTACGCAAAATGTGGTCTTAGGATTTGCCAATTTTCTTCGCATCATTAGTTGCAGTGAAGAAATCTGCTCTGTTCTGCGCCATGGTGACGCTGCAATCCGATGTGACTCTACCAATAGAATAGTGAGTGTATATTATAAACAAACCAAGTTTCTCCTTGGCGTCTGGTAACCCAGCATGGTCAAGACGATTTTTGAACGTTTTCACCGTTCGATCAGAGACAACATTTTCTGTTAGCACAATCTATGTTCTGACTAATTCAGCTAAAAAGAAATTTAAGGCTTCAACTGCCTTGAAACTTTTCTTTCCAATTTTTTATTTTATTTTTGGTTCGGCTACACACTTCTGTGTCGAAAAGCCCATCTGGGCTAGCATCATTAGACGACCCTGCATACGCTAGTTTAGCCTTCATTGCGAAAGTCGTTATGTTTTGGAAAATCTGCATAATTTTAGTAGCTTAGATAAATTGCTGGATTTTGCTGGATTTTGAAATTATGCAATCTCCGTTCATATTGAAACTAAAACCAGAGTTAACTGAAATGAAAAACGCTTTTCAATTACAGATTGCTAATTCACAATTCTGCAACATACTCTTAGTTGCTTAGTTTACAATGCTTTACGATTTTTCATATTATTGCACGTTTCACAGTTAGTACACAACTGTTCTCAAAGTGATCATTGCAAAGATTGTGTTGGTGCAAGTACAGCTTCACTACTGAACGAAGGATCTATTTCGTATTTTTTGATCAGTGGATCTTCGGATTTATGACGTTACGTAGTATCTCCTGCAATGTAAGCAGAAGTGCAACACGAAAAGAAAATTGAATATTTATGAGACGGCAAAAATTCAGTGGCGGCTCGTGAGGAGGTGCCGTGTGTGTGGCTCTCTAGGAGTAACTGCAGCGCTTCAGCCCCTCTGCACCAGCCGCCACTGGGCAAAATCATTCTGCTACAAATTGTGAAAGCCCTTTCGTATTTTATATTCAGAAAATTGAGTACGCGTTAGAAGGCCATTACCTTCTTAAGTCCTAACTCAAAGCACCTGGTATTATTGATGTCTACTAGTTCGAAAATAAATTTGAACTGAGCCCTCACTCAAGGAAAGGAGACCGGATGCCCAAGTGCAGGCCGGCGTCTGGATTGTTCAAGTCAGGGTTGTGGATCATGGTCCAGACGATCTCCTGCATCCACGTGGTGCCGCACTTGGGGTACGTCAGCACCACGACGTCCGAGCTGCGCAGCTGCGTGTGTCAACGCAAAATGTTCAAATCTACTCATTAGGGTCATGATAACAATATCATCTTTACAAGTCAATTCATTACTTCTACCTCCTGATTAGGGACGAGCCTGGGAGAAAGTTTGATCGAAGAAAAACTCCGAAATTCGTCGCACACAAGTGATGCGCACATCGTGCCACGGTGCCGGACGGAAAGCTACGTTGTTCAGAAATATTATTTAAGGCCCGTCCTTTCAAACATTCAACATTTCAATGCCTAATTGAAAATGGTTCTATCTTTAGGTGAAATTCTACTGGTCTTTAAATACCATCTAAACACTACTCGGCAGTAAATAAAAATTCCTCTACAAATGTATCGCAAGTTGTTAGGATGCCTTGAAGCTTCAGTTCTCAGGTGATCAATAGCCAGCTTTTGGGAATCATAGAACTGAGGAGCAGTAGGCAAAACCCTTCGCCTCATCCAGCGGCCTCCTGCTGAGCAGTGTGTGACGAGAATTTCATACAAGTTCTATGTTTGACACAAAGCTATGATGCAGCAACTAAATATATGCGGACTAATCACGTCCTCACATTCCCACAACAATTCACTTAATCTGACCCAAGCCTGTCTAGTTTCTCATAAATTTGTCTTCGTTGCAGAGACCTATTTATAGTATGATTTGAAAAATAGCACATCAGCATTCAATTTAGAGTTCTGCTTATAAACATTTCTGCCGTCCTGAGTTTAGAAAGACCCGCCAACACTCTTAAAACTACGCGGGAATAAAAGTTTTCAATAACGAAACTCACAACATTAAAATTTTGCTTGACGTTTTGCTCTAATACGCTGGTCATCATCAGGAAGATTCGTTAAGTAAAAATGAGCTGATGAGAAGTTTTAATGTAAAATAAAGTTCTAACTATCGTTCTACTGTAAACAATAAAGAAGAATCACACAGAAATCGGGTATATAGCGTAATAAATGCACTAATATCTATTGACTAATATTGGCCCTATTACACGGAGCAACACTTTGCCTCGACTACGGCAACTGAAATGACGCAACTTGTGGGTGCGCTATTAAGGCCCGTTTACACTAGGGGCGTCACACGGGCGTCAAGCGCCTCACCGCCCCTCTGTGCAGCAGCTA
>JACJUY010005747.1:19386-38728 GCA_014220935.1 Platorchestia sp. MABIK
AAGGGACAGGGACGGGAACGGGGACAGGGACATGGACGGGGACGAGGACGGGGACAGGGAGAGAGACGGGGTAAGGAACGGGGACAGGGACAGGAACAGGGACAGGAACGGGGACAGGGACTGGGACAGGGACACGAACGGGGACAGGGACAGGGACAGGGACGGGGACGGAGACTGTGACAGAATCGAATAGAATAGAAAATCACATCAGAAACGAGACGAGAGGCCCATTTCGAGTTGTCCCTGACGTCCCGTGACGTCTGACACTAGTCACGCACAGGCCCCAACGGTACAGGTACAATCACCAACTTCCATGCACAAGCGACACTACATTCGGGTCAACACAATTTTAACGAAACCGTTACGCAAAGTGAGGTCCCATGATTTGATAGATTTATTTGCAGTATTAGAAATTTTAGAATCAAAATTTCAAATTTTTCAAACCGTACTGACGCTATTATCTGACGAGGCATTGCCGACAAAATCGAATTGAAATCGCGCGAAGAAATAAGTCTCCCGATAAAGTTTTTTGAAGTACGCATTTAGATTTTTTTAAAATCGACCATGAATTTTGATTGACTTTAGAGCACTGGGGGAGTGCCACTCCCGTAATGGTCAAGATTAATTTTGAACGAGTTCAACGTTGCCAGCTCTCCTTGTATATTACATTATTACTCACTGTACTACCAGAACAGAACAACGCCCATCGCCCGTTCAGATTAAGATTCATCAGTTGTCAATAATTTGAAGCCAATAACCAAAATATTCACTAACATTACAATTACAACTTTCAAATTGTTCATAGAGCAGAAGCCACAGATTTTGGAACAAACCCTGGTTTAAATGCTTGGTCGTTTCAAAATGGTTTATTTGTCGCTGAACGCAAGACGTTATCCCTGTTTGGATTGGAAAAGCAGCCATTTTTTGATCGTCAAGTCCGTTTTTCTCGGATAGTCAAAAAGGGTCACATAGGCTTTAAATTCTTCTGAAACACTTCAAGTTCATCATGTTTTAATTTTAGAAGAAATTCACTCAATATTTTCAGTGGAATACTGTTAATCATTAAAACCTCTGTAGTCTATAAAAAACAACGTTTCGATATAAAAACATCATTATCAGGCTGACAATAAACAGAAAATTGTTCAGTCACATTGACAAAATGCGAATCTAATATTAAGCTATATCAGACACAATAAGAAAGTTGAAAATCACAGCTTAAAAAATGTATAAATGACTAAAGATGAAGTTTGTACAAGAAAATGCATATACAAAATTAGGCACAAACATTTTAATGGCACAAACGATTGGGGCAAAATGAATGAACGAGCGGTTGCATGCGGTTGCATCAGACTTCTAAGCTGCGGTTCTGGTAAATAATTTCAGTGTAAAAAAGTCACTTGTGCTTTCGTTGAGAGTAGGTTTAAGGTTTTGGCTGGGTAACGCTGCTATTATTTGAATACTCGTTTGCTCTTTATAAACAACTTAATATAAGATTTTTTTGTAAAGGAATAGATCTACATTTGAAGGCTTGCAGCTACGGTCAATGCGGAAATGATTGAAAATAGAACCTTGGTATTTATGAACGGTTAATCTTTGCTTCAGGGCCATCCTGGTCAAGCCAATGTAACATTTAGTAAGATACATTCTCTTCTGTGACATTTAAAATGGTACATTACATTGGTCCTGTCCAGATCATAAACCCTGGATGCAGACATATTATTTATCACTAAGAGATTCCTCATTTAGCGTTTTTTATTTTATATATACAAACTTTAATTGACGTATGCGGATCTGTAAGCTTGGCAAAAGTATTGAGAATGTTCTTTAAGACTCGTTCATTAATTTTGGAATTCTTGTGCATTTGGTTTTCATAAAATATATTAATATGGCGAGAATTAAGTCTAGGATTATGGTTATTGCCCAAGGTTCGGTCTAAGAAATTACCAATAGTTCTATCAATGAGAGTATTGGGAAAATTATTGTTAACCAGCAACCGCTTAACTAGAAGCATTTCCGAATGAAAACTTGACCAGCTGCTACACACCTTATAATCTCTATTTATTAAAGTGTGAATAACTCCCTCTTTGTACATTTGCGGAGCATCGCAATCATAATTTATGGTTTCACCTTCATGAGATTGCTTGACGTAAACTGATCTCTGAAAAGTACCATGAGACGCTTCAATCAAAACATCTAAAAATGGCAGCTTACCGTGCGCGCTCAACTCATACATAGAATTCAACACCAATATATCTGACAACAAATTTCTTAACATCTCTAACTGCTTCAGGCCATCAGCATCAACAAAAATTTCATCTACGTATCAACATTATAATAACGGCTTAGTAGGCAAAGTGTTAATCAAGAGGTTTCCCACGTACGACATGTAGAAGTTGGCCAACGTGGGCCCTAAGGGGGAGGGAATCCACAGCAACGCCATCCACCTGGCGGAACAAGCTAATATCTGTGTGCCGAAAAGGGGCTTCAGTTGTGCAGATTGTGAGGAGTTCCTTAAAGCAGCAACAGTGAGAATTAACTTATCCAAGTATCCTTAAGCTAAATCGTGAGGAAATCGTTTCTATTGCACTTAACTGCCTTATTTTACTGTAGATGCGTAGATGATATTTTTGTTGAAGTAGAAAACCAGGAGCAGTTAGAGATGTGAAAAAATTTAATCTCAAATAAATCGGTGTTGAATTTTACGTATGAGTTGGGGCGTGAACGGTAAGCTGCCATTTTTAGAAGTTTTGATTGAGGCGTCTCATGGTACTTTTCAGAGATCAGTTTACGTCAAGCAATCTCAAGAAGGTGAAACCATAAATTATGAGTTTGATGCTCCGCAAATGTACAAAGAGGGAGTTATACACACTTTCATAAATAGAGCCTATAATTTAACACGTGATTTACTTGAACTGTTCTGTAAAGTTGGAAAATTGGAAAAGAAATTCATCTGAAATAATTCGCCAACTTCTCTGGTTCAGTACTGCGGCTCTACACCGATTTTGTACGAATAAATTTTGGTCTGAGTGTGGGAAATTGAAGTCAGCTGTAAGTTCCATGGATATACGCTTCTGCCTTGTGCCGTCTGTTGCGACCATTTATGGCTACTAAACGACGTAAAACGTAATGGATGTTACACTAGAAGGATAGATCGTTCATTGCCTATCCTAACTGCACAGTTAACGAAGAAATTCTTTGGAATACTATCAAAAACTTTGAAAACCATACATTAAAATTAAATACTCGAGTGACCAACAAATTTTTTATACCTACTATGAGCAAAAAAATATTTTCTCATAAGGTACCCTAAATTAAAGGAATATAATTACGGAAATGTGTAAGCGATGTGCGTTCGAAGTTAATCGTACGGAATGAAAAAATTAATTTAGTAATGTTCATTGTTATATAATGATGGTTTGATTGAATAACTTTCAGTAATTGTTTTACAAAGTTTTTGATGAGATTTGAACAAGTTCCTGTGCGATATATTGTCTTTTCTTCCTTAGTTCCACGTAGGAATCCTAGTAGGCTTTCGGACAAGACATACTTTAGCAATCACTGCACACCATAGCAGAGCTGCGATGTGATTTTTCTGAAACCTTATTCTATTCTCTCATTCTCCTTGTTTAAATGCTAACATATCTCCCGAGAAGGTACATTGTCGAATTAGACCAAAACTTACTGTCGAAAACTTTAGATTTTCATCTTCAATTTTGATAAAATCATCAATTGGCACATGAAGAGGCGATTGAGTAGTCGATGATCACACAATCCACTTAACATAACTCTGTTCCGAGCGGAGGCACCTTGTACATCCAACATTAAATCACTGGCATTTACCACAACCCTTCAAATCTCATCCACTTTAAGACACAGTTTCCGTATAGATCTCGATGACAGTTTTAGTCTCCTCTAACGTCTGTGTAATACTCAAGTGTTCTGAACTGAAAAAAGAAACAGTAAATCTGGGTACGACGAAGCTTTCAGGAATATTTTCATGGCTATTTCATGATTAGGAAAGGTCAAAAGTCTTCACTCTTGAGTGAACACTGAGCTACTTAGCCTTTCGTTATGTGTCATTGACGGGCGTGACAAGAATTTTTATTTTTCGTCTTATGTCTTGTCAATCACGTTATATTATTTTAAATTTATAGATTTTTATCAAGTGAGGATAGTCAAGAAAGCCAGGCACAAAAAATTAAATTGTACAAATTCCGCATTTTTCACACAGTTTTGTATTTAAGATGATTCTCCCAACTGTGTGTATAATTTTATCCGAATCCTTGTTCGAAATAAACACGTATCAAGCTCAATCAAATACTAACTCCTCTGAAAATGAGATTTTTATCAATTTTCACGCACCAAATAAACTTAGTGTTTATACAGTTTTAAATGTTCTTTACGTGTATATGGTGCATGAAAATTAATTAAAATCGCATTTTCAGATGCGCTGGTATTTGAATATGTTTGAAACGTGATTTTTCATTAATTTCTAAAAATACAGTGTTTTTAAAATCGTAAATGTTCTCTACCTTTTAAAACATTAGTGAAGATATTGAATATTTTACGTTGCACGGAAATTAGCATTGAACAATGTATAATCGTTTCTAATATATTGATCAAGGATAATTCTTCAAGCCCTGGTTCAAAATTAGATGGGAGTTGTTTGTTGATGAAGTGATGTATACGTTTGTGCTAGCCTATTCTGCCAGCACGTTTGAACAAGCTTTAATGTAGTTGCAGGCTGATGTGTTTCATCTAATAACGTTAAGTCATTTTTGTCGAGTAATAAAACCAAATTCACTCAACTAGCTGCGTACCTGATCCCGTTTTTCTTGAAATTGCAAGCAGAGGTGCAAGCATTGGGTCAGTGACTCATAGTGAATAATCTTGCACCACCTTGAGTGAGCTGTTAAATTTAGCGGTGTCTCCCAAGGGTCACAAAGACTGACGTGATCTCAACTTTGCAATCACCTCGACTGAATTGCTAAACAGCGTCCACACAAATACTGCACAGTCGATCATGTTCAGGAGTTCATGCAGGGAAGGTTGCAATGCATGTGCTCAACTTGCCGTTACCTTTTTACAAGCTTTTTATTTATTTTACAAGCTTTTTTTTTTAATTTTTAATAACGTCCTAGTTCGGTAAAGTGTTGACATTTGTGGCAAATACTATATTTACATACAGACACACACGCACACACACATATATATATACATAAATATTCAGACATATATATTCATATATATGTAAGAACAATGCGCTAAAAAAGTGCAGCATCGTTCTACGCACAACAAAGTTTCTTAATCTGTATGATCGGAAGCACAGGCAGCTTTCTTTCAGACGTGCCGTGGATCCTTAATATTTCTTAATTAAAATTAATCAGTTCTGGAAACAATATCCATAAAATAAAACTAATTAATTTGTCTATTTTATCGTAATATATATTGCAAGTGTAAGTTACTAGCTGTAGTTCTAATGGCAAAATTACTGAAAGTCTATCAATGATTCCTAGTTTTGGCGAAAGATCTGCCACCACCACTTTTGGTAGCTCTGGTGTGTAGCAGGACGTTGCCTGCTGCTTGCGCTGCCCTCGCCCACATCCAATGCAGCGGTGCGATCAGTACATCGACACTGGAACACACTCACAAACGATATCTCCTCATGTGATGCACAAGCCTTCAATTAAGACGACTCATTTTTCCAGGTAGCTTTCATCTGTCATTTAGTTTATCATTCACTAATATATTCATGAATTCAGTCGTGGTCTAGTCAGTGTTTGAACGATCCGGTTCGAAACAGAGAAGCATCCCGCAAACATCAGACTTTAAATGCAGATCGTACTTCAATTCTATTTCATTGGCATGCTCGAACGCAAACGTGCTATATGCTGAATGTCTATTGAGTTCCGCCAGTACGAGGTCAACCCTTCGCGTTGGCATGGCGTAATGACGGCCGTGTGACAGGAAGTAGCTTTTGTGCCCCCGAACTGCAGCGAGCGCTATGGTGGGAGCGACGTCAGACGCCTTTCCTCCTATAACCCGAGTCCTCCTCACTTATAGCGGCTATGATTTGGGTTTCTGGAGAGAAATGCCGAAAGAACTGAGATTTTCGTCTTCGCACAAATTAGGACTTTTAATTCCCCATGTGAACAATAATTATGTTCTGCGGACTTTTTTTGGACCATGAAATTTTTCTTGTACCCGTTTTACGATTCCCGGAGAGACAGGAACACGTCTTCATATTTTCCTGCTGCAAGACAAGGATGAGCATGGCTTTACAATGTGACTTAATACGCGTGAATAAAATGATGTAAAAATTTGACAACACTCGTATTGCTTACCCACTTGCCAGACTTCACACTGTCTTACACGGAAAGTGCATTCTTGTCATTTGCTGCCTTGACATGCTGAGCTTCCCTCATCCTCCGTGGCAGTACATGAAATACGTACGTTGGAATATGAAAAATATACTGTAGAGACTGTTTTGTACAAATACTATTCACCCCCCAAATAACTTGCGTTATAATTGATGCGACAATAGCATCATTTTAAAACTTTGATCATTTATTACGCTAGGAAGTTTCAAAACACTTCAGCGGGACTAATTTTTCCATTAATTATACACGGAAGAATTACTTAAATCTGAGTACTGAATTCCTAAGAGTTTAAATCGCACGGTCGAAATGGCAGCGCTGTGCCTCACTCCCAGCCCTGCTCTGTGCTCGGGGGGGGAGCGTACTGGTGTGCTGCTCCTGTCTACCGTGTGTACCTGTCTACCGTGTGCACCTGTCTACCGTGTGTACCTGTCTACCGTGTGTACCTGTCTACCGTGTGTGCCTGTCTACCGTGTGTGCCTGTCTACCGTGTGTGCCTGTCTACCGTGTGTGCCTGTCTACCGTGTGTGCCTGTCTACCGTGTGTCCCTGCTTACTGTGTATCGCTGTATACCGTCATCCTTAGCTCGCATGTTTCTAACTTGTGTAACATCAGGGGTTCTCCAGTTGATGGATTTTGTACATTTTCTACGGAATATTCTTTTGTTCAATTAGCTAAAAAAATTGTTCTTAAGTTATTTATAATTCATAACTTAAGTCCCAACCCTAACTCCAATGGCTTAGAAAGTATTCCGTAATAAGTTAGTCAAAATGCTTGGTCTTCGTCCTGCTGCATTTTTTGTGTCGCATAAATTTCCCACTCTGACGTCATGTGCAACACGCCAGCAGTGCGTATTTGGGTCTTTGCTCCTCCAGGAGAGAGTCTGTCAGATCTCTAGACTCAAGAAATTTTTTCTTCTTCACAGGAACAATCCGTGCATGGACCTAGCACCGGAGGTCACTTACCTATACCTATATTCACCAGTTCTCCACTTTAGTTATAATGGCACTGTCAAACTGCCACCCACTCGGCTTGCGGCTGTCGTACCCCGAAAAGTTGCGAAGTCGCCACGACTGTCCTGCGGTCATAATGGATCTTGAGTCTACAGCTCAAGAGGGAAGCTTTTGGCCGACGAGGCTGCTGTAGAGGCAAAATTTGTGCAAGCTGTATTGAGACTGTAAGATTATGTAAAGTGTACTGGGGTTTTGCTGCTCAGTTAGCCTGTTTAACGATTATGCTTCTTAGGTCGTTCAATTTTCATTCTTTTCAAGTTATATATTTTTCGTTCACGTAATCAAGTATATTCGAACAGATTTTTTGTTATTTTCTTTTTTCTCTTCTAGTTATCTAAAAGAAGAAACCATGAATATTGAAGCCCCATCACAAGCCCGAGTAGATTGGGTCTCCCTGAAGGCCTCGAGACTTTACTCTAACAAAATGCTATGCACACAGAGCTAGGTGTTTTGATTTTGCTCTCAAATAGGCCACTAATGACTCCCTCCTCCATCAGAGTGCACAGTCTTCAGGCAAATAGATTAAGCGAATCCAGTCTTCTTCCGTACCTGGAAAGTGCTAAATAATCCTGTTTCGGAAAGTTGTGAAGCACATCTCGCGTCATGTTGTACTTGACTTTTTTTAGTGTCAAAACGGTGACCATTTATGTGAAACTTAATTTTCGGGAGCAAAACCAATTCACTCGGGGTTAAATCTGTTGCATAGACTAAGTTTGGAACGTCTGCCTAATTGTGTTCAGTCAAAAACTCTGAGGTTTTTAAAGGATTAAACAGATAGATAAGATCGTCGTCATGCAACAGTGAGTTTTAGTCTTCCCACAATTTTGGGCTTTTTCGCTGCATGTTCACTTTCAGCAGACTCAAAATCTCACAATAAAAGCCTTCCACTGCAGCACCAGTTCGCAAGAATGGCAGTGTTAGATGTCAAAAAAACAATATGAGCGTGGTTTTAGCTGCACTTCTGCCTGCGTTCCTTCGGTCTCAGTGACTGTGAAATTTTCATTGTGATGACTGTTGTTGTATTTGTGGATCATGAGCATAAAACCAGCTTTCACCCCCGGTTATGACCTTGGAGATGTGTCATAGATAGTGACATTTTTAGACGTATGATTCAGCTTGTTGTTCAAATTTATCAGCCATCATAAATCTGCAAATGAACATTATCACATGAATATAAAAGACAATTCGTTGACTTAACGCAACCTGGAAATGCAAAGAAACTGAGCACGATGACCCATTAGATTTCAGGTAACCGGACGCTGGCACGCCAGCTTGGGTAGTCGCGTCGTTGGTCGCGACGAGTACAATCCGGGAACTTTCTGATGGCCTCTCGTACACAGACGCGTGCGTGAGGACAGAACAGAAATATAAAATAAGGTAGCTCAAACGAACACGATGGTCCATTCTTCGCTGCAGTGCATGCTGTTATCGGACACTAATCACGCAGACACATCTCAGTAAGTGAAAAGCAGAAAGAAAAGATCGTCAAAGAACTGTTTATTTTACTATAAATAGATAGTCTTCAGTGACAACCTTTTTTGTACTGCTGCTAGAGGAAAAAATCCGTGAAGAGCAAGGGTAATATTCATGTGCACGGTCATCTTCTTCAAGCGTGTGCATAACTTGAAGGACTTTCCCATCATATTGGTCTCTGCTCGTTGCTGTTTATCGAAGGCGTCACCTTTAAATTAAACGTCAGCTCAGAGCACGGTAGAGGAAAGAAGGTAGGTTTAAACCAGTCTTTTTTTCGTCGACTGTGTGGGTGTGCTGACGTCACGGCAACGAACCAATAGCAGCGATCATATTGCCTTTGGAAGCACTGCCAAATCTGGCTCCACTATTGGCCAAACGATATGGCGTTTTGTTGACGTCATAAAGTTTGTTTGAAATAAAGTCTTCCTATTGGCTAGTCGAACAAGACGATTCGTATTTTCTCCCATAGAAATGACCCTACCTTGCTTCCTCTACCGTGGCTCAGAACCGTTGGTTTTAGATTACATGCAGGTCTCATCGAAAACTTGAAAATGTCGATGTAAAATCAAAAAACAAAGTGATACATGTATAAAGGGTACACTCAAGTTACAGTTCGCGTGGGGAAGCACTTTGAAAACAAAATTTGTTTACGATGGCGCGCTCAACAGAATTTTTATCACCGTCCTTACGAGGGCGGTATTTTACATGCAGAAGAGGGCCATTACTAAACTTGTGCTTTTTTGTTTTTTATTTTCAGATAATAAAAAAGATAGAAGAGTCATTGCTAATCCTCTTTCAACGGCATTCTACTTTAACGTTTAGGAATTCAGTGGTGAGAAGAAGCTTATACGAATAAATAGCTAATATTATCTAAAAAAGTATTCTGAAATTTTCTAGAAAGTGAAGAAGCTTCCTTAGCTCTTGAGAATACAATGAAGAAACGTATGTTCAATTACTGGCGGGAAGATGACGGATGCTCGGGTGCTTTCATGTAATTGAGCTATTTGAGAGCTAATGCAGTTTTGAATTTAGTCATATTCTGAACACATAACACTACTCCAGTACAAAAACTTAAAATTATTTTACTTTACTCGTCGTGGTCATGTGTTCTTATTTCCAGTACGATTGGAGTATCAGAAACTTGACGATACTGACGCCTCCTGCACCTATCACGAAGAGTAATTTAGGTGTAGCAACGTGGAATGACTGGCAATAAAAGAAGAGTTCATTTTCACATACAGTTCATATTGAAGCAAAACAAAAGTGACCTCATGCCTACTTAACTCCCGCAAGAGACCGTGCGTTATGCTGGCCTCCATACAAACGAATGAGCGAGTGAAATAATTTCCGCATGCCTTGATTTACATCACAATTTGCACATCTTCGTCGCCAATCCTGGGCGACTGATGTATCGCCTTGATTGTTAGAGCTAAAATAGACTGAAAGTGAGTGAATGAGGTCATGGTCGCACCTCCCCCTCTCCCCACCACACCAGTGCAAACGAGATTTCCCAGCAAAAAAGGCGATGAGTTACATTTAGGGGGCATGGATATTTTGATTTTGTATCTAACACTCCAATACAACACGAAGCCATGCAACAGTAAAATATTATGTCCGCAATGCGCATGCTGCGTCAGCAAAATGTGTTGTGTTCCACTTCTCTCCCGGTATAAATTAGGGTGCCACGCTCGAGGCGTTGCATATTGTCATACCCACCAGTTTCAGTCAGTAAACGTCAAGGCTCTCCGATGTATCTCTATCCTCTGGACTGCATATTGGTGGCCAGTATGGGGATCGAACCCACGACATCCGCGTTATCAGCACGCTATCTCTATCCGGTGTATCAGCACGATTGTTCTCGTTAAGGAAATCAAAGAAACCAACTACAATATTAAACAACACTAAAAAAGTGTTAAGAGCTTTGATTGACAGTGGTAGCGATAAGTGCCTAATCAGTTACCGGAATATAAAATGCCTGAACGAGAAAATAATGCCTAGTAATTTAAGTATCAGGGGAATTAATTCAAAAAGTCAAGTTACAGGAGAAGTTGACCTGTGTATCACCTTGCCCAATAATAAACAATTGAATACTAGTGCGTTGATTTTAAAGGACGGTGAATTTAATTACGATGTAATCCTAGGAAGGGATGTTCTAAAGGACGCAGTGCTCGATTTTAGAGAAGGTTTCATTGTGTTAGACGGAGTGAAGGCGCCCTTTCATGATATGCATGAGACGCACGAGCAAAGTAAGAGAGAAGTGGAGCACAACACATTTTGCTGACGCAGCATGCGCATTGCGGACATAATATCTGAATTAATAAATCTATTCATGAAATATTAGTATTGAATAGTTTTTTCCAAAATAAGACGTGCTCTATTTTTAATAGCTAAATTTAAGAGCAACTCATGCTCGATTTCATTTCTATCCGGCATATCAATGCCAATTTTTACGCACTGTAGATATTTAACCGTTCAGTTGTGGCTATAATATATAAGGGCTTTACGATAATATAAGGACATCGAAATCTACGTAAACTTAAATCGGATACCTTAAGTTAGTCGTTATCAGTCCGTGCGATAGTGAAGTAAGCACACGCATGTTTGGACGATAACACACTCCACCGTGAACCGATCGTGCACATTCTGCGTTTGCGCCACCACGACGAGCCACGTCAGTACTTCGTTCGCAAAGCTATCGCAATCTGGTCTCTGGCCTGGTGGAGTGGATTTAAATTCATACAACTCTCACTTATGTATCGCAGGATATTTCTGCCGATCTGTTGTAGCGTATGCAAAACACACTGTACCGCAGAAGTTGCAAGTGTCGTGATTCGCAGTTTTATTTATTTATTTTCCTGAAGAGCTCTCATTTCGCAGCAGCAGACAGGTATCGGCAAAGGTGAGTGATTTTTTCTTCACAGCAGGTATAATGTCAGTTTTATTTCTTAACTGAACATTCCTGAAAAGTGTAGACAATAGATCGAGTATGGGTATAAGTGTTGTCAGAGAGTTGCAAGTATGACTTGACACTTTTTAGCGAAGTAGGAATGAGAGATGAAAGTATCGTCAAAAACTACAAGTAGTAAAAGATCTTGATACCCTGTTTGGAGAGTATGACAGAGCTGAGACTACTTATATATCAATAATATAAAATTATGGACTTTTTCTGGAGGTGGGAGCGAACGACGGTCATTTTGCGCTGCTGCAGATTCCACTACACCCAAAATAAATAGCTCTCAGCGAGGCGCGTAGGGCAGGTCTCGGCTCTTGTGCAATTTTACTAGCAAGTCGACTCACCGGCTGCGACTGCAACAGGTTAACAATATGCTGACGAAGTTTGTTTGTATGACACGGCTATAAACCGTAAATGTAGAGTAAATGCTAATGATAGATATAATATTTTAGAAAGATCACAGTTTAACATTCTGAAGTTTAATTGAGTTGCGCATCCTTCGCAAATTGAGAATGAGAATATATAATCAATAAATCATCAAAGGAAATAAGTTACTGAAGATGAGAAGAAGAGAGTAATTGAGGATAAAATATACTTGCATTTTCTCAATAACAAATGCTGTTCATTTTATTGGGTCAATCTGAGAAAATCGCACCAACCAACCACAACCCAAGTGACATTCTCAGTAGATCGCAATCTGCTCCCGCACTTATTTCTGCCACAATATCGGGCGTTTTTGCTTAGAGCTCCAAAAAAATTTTGCCGAAATAATTACGGAGGAAAGGACTGGCAAAGCACAGTCGCAAGTTTCGTGTGAACGAATGGAATTGAATGGCATTTCAGTTAATCAATCTATCGTCAATCAATGATAAATTATACTCAATTTGCCAGGGTAAGTTTACTTTTCCACCGCCCACAGCAAGACCGTGCACCGTCGTCGATCCCTTGCCCGCAGGTGTTTATATATAAAAGGTGATGTATAAATAGTCGCTTATCAACACATAAGTAACATATAGAGCTATAGATTGACACCTGGCATCGCCTTCGCTCATCATCTCGACTGCACACCCGCCACACCGTACTCTCGCTGCAGCCACACCGTACCCTCACTGCAGCCACACCGTACCCTCGCTGCAGCCACACCGTACCCTCACTGCAGCCATACCGTACCCTCGCTGCAGCCACACCGTACCCTCACTGCAGCCACACTCGCTGCAGCCACCTTCGCTGCAGCCACGCTCGCTGCAGCCACACTCGTTGCAGCCACACTCGCTGCAGCCACTCTCGCTGCAGCCACACTCGCTGCAGTCACACTCGCTCCAGCCACACTCGCTGCAGCCACACCCGCTGCAGCCCCACTCGCTGCAGCCCCACTCGCTGCAGCCACACTCGCTGCAGCCACACTCGCTGCAGCCACACTCGCTGCAGCCACACTCGCTGCAGCCACACTCGCTGCAGCCACACTCGCTGCAGCCACACTCGCTGTAGCCACTCTCGCTGCAGCCACACTCGCTGCAGTCACACTCGCTGCAGCCACACTCGTTGCAGCCACACTCGCTGCAGCCACTCTCGCTCCAGCCACACTCGCTGCAGTCACACTCGCTCCAGCCACACTCGCTGCAGCCACACTCGCTGCAGCCCCACTCGCTGCAGCCACACTCGCTGCAGCCACACTCGCTGCAGCCACACTCGCTGCAGCCACACTCGCTGCAGCCACACTCGCTGCAGCCACCCTCACGCAGCACGCAAATCACGCGCAGCGCACGGCCAGTCAGGCTGGAGCGCCTTGCGGAGTACGAGCATTTCCCGAATCCGCGACTCGCGATTAGAACTTTCCTACCAGGTTGAAGATGATAATTTTTGGTATTTTTTCGTTTATCCACCTTCATTACCACGAATAGCTTCATTTTTACTCATGAAAACCCGTATGCCCTTTATTTCTACTCCCACCAACACACTCGGCTCATTATATTTTGTTCCCGCTCAATGCCCCTCAGAATTCTGTCACGCCATTTCAACTCTGAAGTGTGCTCTAATAATTTACATACCCTATGATCACACACATAACACACATACACACGCATCCGAACACACACACACACACACACACACACACACACGCTCCCTTTTTCACTCAATGTCACTGGTTATCCCTCGGTGTTGTCCTGCCTCCTCCTGTTATCACAGTAGTTATCTCGCTCCCCTCTACCACGACGCCCCCCTTCTTTTCCCCTCATATTTCCTCGGTCGTTGCCGCCTTACTTTCCTATCATTCTCAGATTTATTCCCACATCGCACACGCTATCAATTTCCCCTCAGCTCTTGGCAGGCGGCGCTTCCCTCTCGCTCTCGACCAACCAGAACCCGAGGATTCTCGTTAGGGGCGGGGCTTGCACTTCCAAACTACCAAAGAGAAACTCGCAAATGTTGACTTCTCTCTTATTTTCCTTTATGAACGGACCAATGAGAAGGCAGAAAATTGACAAACGCACCAATGAGCGCTAGGCGCCAATTTTCACGGACCAATGGAAGCGTGTAATTCGATGACTGTGAATATTGTTACGACAGATTGGTCCAAAATTACTGCCGAGGGACCTTCTGCCTAGCACTGATTGGCTACACACAAAATAGACGTACACCAAACTTCATACTTCTTCCTTCATGCAAAAATAAAATTATATTGTAAAACCATTACGTTCAATCGCGTGGGTGAAGCATAGCATTGTTTAGAACGAAACAAGTAAATTTTAATTATCTCTCTGTAAGAAGACAAACTGAAACAGACGAAATGCTAATGAAATATACAGAAGTGAGCAGCAGCGCCTGGTGTGGAGGCGAGCTGCGCGACACGTGAGCCCGGCTCCGAGACGCACAGCAATTACATAATCCAGTCAATCTTAATGAGTTGACCGCCCGTACAGTAATTGCGTGCCGTGCCAATGCAAATTATCAGCTCATCGTTCCAGAAACTGAGGGCATGCGCAAACCTGCACGTAAAAAACGGATAATGTTTGTGATCGTGTGCTAGTTTTGCGCTGCATCACTTGTGGCGGACTATTTTATAATTTCGACCCTTCACTGTGCAAAAGCCAGAGATGTCGGAACGATTATTTGTACCTTCAGTTTCACGATCTGCACGCGTTCGAGTAACAGCGTCGTGCGTGTTTGAGGTTAAGCGAACTTCTTTGATCGAGATTTGCTGTTACACGCGCGTGTGCTGCACCGATTTTTTACTCTGCAATTTATTGAGGTACTTCACCTCGTGACCAAAGCCAAAAAGTGACGCATATAAGGTCTTGACAATTTCCTATCTCGTTGAGGACCACTTCAGATCTTAACGATTTCATGCCTCGCACTTCACGTTTTGGTTACTGCGTACCTGATATTTATTTCAGACGTTGATAACTTTTCACTTGTGATTCACTTCATGGAGAATTTCCTATCTAAGGTTCACTTTAGGTCATGAAAATTCCTAGCGAGAGACCCACATCAGGCAATGAGAATTTTCTAACAGGGACGAACCTGAGGCCGTTCACAATTTCCTACCGATAACCTATTTCAGATTTTCAAAATTTCCAACCTGTCACTGACATCAGGGTTTAGCAATTCTAATTTTAGGCCATGTCATTTCTCCACATTTTCTACTCTCGAAGTTAAAGGTCTGTAGAGATGTTGTCACACGCCTACGTACGTAAACATGTAAATAAAAGTTATATTTCTAGGAATCTGAAGCTCACGAGAGACAAAATAAAAGCAGAGATGCAACTGTTTATTGAGGGGCACATAAGCTACTGTGCAAGATCAGCGAATAATTGACGACTGTTACTCGTGTACTTTGTGTGGGGCGTTCGCCTTGTTCGTGCTGATGCTGGATCTGAAGCCTCAGTGACCGTCGTACAGGCAATTGTTGTGCATTGTCCCTCGTATTCATATATCATGCGCGAAATGAGCACCCATACTTGTGTTGGTAATAGAATACTGTAAACTCAGTGTAAAAAATGTTATCCATGTGTCTTCTTTATAAATAGCTTTTCCACAAAATTTGTGACGTTTTTCATATTTGGTCTCAAACTATTGCTTCAAAACGTTGCTTGCGAAACCATCCATAGATGGGTCATTTGAAAAATTATCAGCAATCTTTTAAACTTGATGTTATTTTATGAACCCAGATAATGTTTGGTATTCACACTATTAAAAGCAACTTTTAACTTTAAGTTTCAGTTCACCGTGTTGAGTAAGCAATTGAACGCACGTACCCCACCAATAGATATACATATATGGGAGACAACAAACTAGCGGGGGCGTGTCAAAGCAGCATAGTTGCGTGACAATGTCGAGTTTCAAACGCTAATTTGTACGTCATTTGCCTAACTTTGCTCCCTTCGTCCTCGTATGAACGTTGCAGCGAGCGTATAGCTGCACTGCTCATGCACACAGCTCCTGATCGGCCATGCGCGATACAGGAACAGGTGCGACGCTACATAATGGACGCATGTACATGGGAAACATTAGCAGAAATCATCAAATTAACCACGGCAGAAAAATCCGCTGAAAAATGCTTCACTCATTGTACTTTAAATAAGACTTGCGTTGTTGATCCGTAAAATAAAAAGTGGGGGAAAATTATACCTGTGTTTCTTATGCCTGTATTTTTCCCCTTAGTTTCAGCGATTTCAGATGTTGTCCGATAAAGCACGAAAGCTCCTTCACACCAAATGTTTCGCAAGTTAGTCAGGATATTTCAAGTTACTACATTTTGAAACAACAACCGCTTTACGGAACTTCCACATTAGAACAACTTTTGTTGCATAGCTATGTAGATTTGATCCATCTACAGTTAAATATGAACATCTAGAATCAAAGTTAGCTAACACATTTAATATAAGCACTATTGTAGTGTTACTGTGTTTCAGGGTAGTAGTGTTAGGAGATCAGCTATGTTCAGAGAGAAACAATCACACTTTGGTTAATTTTCGACAAACTAAACAGTATAATCGTCAGATAAATTGGACATTAGTAAATTTAAACACTGCATGTGCACCAACTGCAAATGTTCTAAAAATAAATGATAAGCACTCATTCATTTTACCCTGATATTGAAAGAACAATTCCACACAACGTCGTTTCACACCATCTCACAGCAGCAACCATTCCGCATTTTATAGCTCGGAAAGGGAGTAAAAATTTCCAAAGTTAAAATGGATCAAGAAAGAATCGTTCAGTGAAGAGTATCATTGAAACGCAATGGAGTGTATTCACTTTCATTTGTCGTTCACAATTTTCTAAATCGTCAGTATCGTCAGAAAATCGTCAGAAAATTCTTTGGGTCAAAACATGCACTTGAGAAACTAAAACAGGACCTATTTGAACGAATTCAGTCTCACAGCTCTTTTTAGTTTAGACTGAGCTTGATGCCTGTATTTTGGTTAGGTCCCAATCAAACTGACATTCACTACTCGGTCGGCGTGGCACCATCGCGGCTCATGACTTTATTGGCGGCTCTTTATTCGCAAATTTCATGAAACAATTTGGCCCAAAATGGTGATTTCGAAGCCCTTTTTTCATTATGTTTCACGTAAAAATGGTAATTTACGTCTCCCTGTCTTTTATCTCGTAGGGTATTTTTAAACAGGTCGCATTAAGTAAAAAATAGATATTTCTTTCTTCTTCTGTCTCTCAAACTGAATACAGTCCAGTGGTGGGACTTTTACAAAGATAATGAAAATCGTTGGGTTTAGTCAATACATGCTCTGGATGAAAAGTATGGCACGTTAGGGTAAGCCAGCTTATGTTCAGGTAAAGTAGAGGTGTTGCGTTAGGGTCGAATTCAGACGTTGTCGCGGTTGCGTTGTCGGTCAAATCTCGGTTACGTTAAATCTGCTCGAATGCATAACCGTGCAGCCATTGCATAGATCAAAAATTTCTAATATTTGAAGTGGTTCTACAGAATTCTATTATCGAATCCTTGAAGTTAATTGAAATTTATCAAGCGAGTGATGCGTATATTTTTCAGAGGAGTGATCAACTACATTTAAAGTGAGATGAAAGTCTTTGACTTCAAGAACGGAAGATAAAGAACAAAGAATCATTTGGAAGTCTACACAGTTAAGCCGTCATCAAGAAATTTATCATTTAGTTTTTGTTCAACAGTACCTAAAACCGTAAATATCTGTCTGATAATCAATCATTTTATTCATCGACTTTAGGAAAACGCAGGACAGCTGATCAGTTTATCAATCTTGAACAGAGATAATAAAAATATTAAAATTTATTTTAAAGAAATACCTTCAGCCTGAATTTTCACCAGATTTCGCCACATTTTTTATTCAATCAAAATCTCCTGAAATTTCGAAAGTAGAGTTGTTTATTTCTTCAATTGGGTAGCTAGCTGTAGGCTAGCTGTAGAGCTACCTACATTGGAGACACAGCAAATGCGCTCAAAGAAAGATGTAAACAGCCTAGATATACGTTAAGAAGCATTGCAGCATGGATCATTACATAAAAGTTCCAATTTTTAATACTGTCATGAAAAACAATTTAGAATTGTGCACTCTTCAAAAAACGTAATCGACCTGCGCATCGCTGTGACCAGTGAAATCAAACAACGGAACGCTATAATAAATTTCAAGTACAATATGAGTTTTTGTTTACTTCAGTTGTTCAGGAAAGAAGCTTGTTTCATCTCTCAGTAGTCGGATTCTTTTTCTCGTGTTCGCTCTTTTTCGTTAGCGTTAGCAGTGCTTGGAATGTCTTTCGTAAATAATGTCTCGCAAATTTATTCTCAGTATTTTTACTCTCGTTTTATTAAGGGAGAACTTCATGATGAATTTTCTGATGACGCCTGAATAGAGACCAAAACCAAGAAGAAAATTAATGTCAATGTGAAAGCGTTATTCTCACAAATGGTAGTGAAAACACTTAGTGTGATGTTCTCCATCACCCTAAAACTCCATAAAAAAAAGGGTAAATGATTGTCGGTCGATTATTCAGAAGTTTGGTCACACAGTTAATTTCAGTAGAATATTATGTTTTAGATTTTCAATTTCTAATGTTGTAGACGGTGCACTTATGTCGTGTGCCTGGAGTACCGACTTTTTTTAATTGAAAGACAAAAAAATAAACAATAAATTAAATAGATTTACTGTTTATTTCAGAGCTCCGGACCTCCTCGCTGGATCACCTCAACGCTTCATGGTGGCTGACCAGTCGAAGGAAACGGACTCAAACAAAAAGCAAAACTTTCCCTTAATATCAAAGGAAGTAGAAACTCAAGTTGGGAAAGTTTCTAATGCAGCAAAATGAGCCATAGTTTGCGTGATTAAGCTTCATTATACACGCTCGATATGTCTTCTAAGTTGGAACAAATTTGGCCAGTAGCGCAGTCTCCAGAGCTTGGCCACGTCTCGCTGTTTCTTGGGTAATGTTGTTCTTTTTAGCGATGATCGAGTTGCAGCTGATGGCTTATCCGGTAAATCGAATTTTGATTTCGAGTAGAGCAATCTTGAAAATATTTCACTTTTTCATAT
>JACJUY010005747.1:43558-53999 GCA_014220935.1 Platorchestia sp. MABIK
TTGTTTTGTTAGAGGGAATTTTATGTTCTTTCCGAAGCTCTCCACTTGGCACAGTAGATGATGCGTCCATGTAAAAAATTGTCTCAAATCCCGACTGCCTACCTCATAGTTCTAGACGCAAAATAAATCAAATTTGCCCATTTTACTTCTAGCATCAATCCCTCACACTCGTATCACTAGTTCCTATCTTCTTATGCTCATAATACAATACGAGTACGCACTAACGAGAGGGTTTTCAGCAATGCGTCACATGAATTTTGCTTTCCTTAGTCACCTGTATTTTAAATGCATTACCAGAATCCGACTACCGCGACAAAGAGCAACTCATTTTTCGTGCTTTTCTCCGAATCATGTTTTCGACAATTATCAAATGTATTACGATAACCTTGTATGAATAGCAATTAAGGATCTAAATCAAATGACTCAACACTTAATTAACATGGGGATTACGATAACCATGTATGAATAGCAATTAAGGGTCTCTGTGTTAAGGTATTTAAACGTGATTTTTACTTTTATTTCAGTTTAAATGCGCACAAACGAATACATTTTTCAACTAAGCGTTACGAGGATTGTGTTCTTTTAGTAACTTATATTCAAATGCACTGTCAAAATCAGATTAGGCAAAGGAAAGGAACTCATTTTTGATGTGCTTTTCTGCCAATCATTTTTTGATTCAACATTTTACACGGGTATCACGATACCAATGTGTTATTATCAATTAAGGATGTTTAGGTTAAGGTGTTTTAAAAACCAATGTATCGACATTTCATGTTTGTACTTTATTGGAAATAAATGTTTTTCTTTCTTTTCTTTCTTTCTTTTCTTCCACGCTGGCCGGGCCTTGTACATGGCAGTGGTGGCAGTTACTCCAATGGATGTGACCACAGGAGAATGGTCACTACCCAGATCCTGCTCAGTATGCACAGAGGAAAGAGGCAGCAAAGCAGCAGAGATGAGGGTAAGATCTAGAGTTGAAAAAGTGTTTTGATAAACATTGAAGTAAGTTGGGAGGGCAGTAGGAGTAAGGACCGTAAGTGATGGGTCTTGTAATAAAACTTCTACCAGGTTCTTGCCAGTTTGGTTATGTGGTTTACTTGGTTCCCACATGGGGCTGTGGGCGTTGAGGTCCCCAACAATTCAGTAGGATGGTTCAAGTTGACTGAAAAAGTGAGTAAATTCTTGAGGGAATATAACTTCATCTGGGTTGTATACGTTTATAATGGACAAAAGTGAGTTATTTCTCAAGACTATATTCACTGCAAGAGCCTCCAGTTTGCCTAAAGGGAAAGGTTGAAGTTGTAATTCGAGATATGATATATCTTCTCTTATTAAGATGGCAACACCTCCTCCAGCATTTGCAGCTGCTCTATGTCTGTATGTGGCAGTGTATCCCACAAACCTAAATTGACTTTGCACTGATAGCCATGTTTCATTTAGACAGACAACATGTGGTTTTGTGGTATATAAATGAATTTTAAAAGCAGATATCTTGTTTCTGAGGCTCCTGCAGTTCCACTGAAGAATTTTGATTTCACTTCCTAGAGGCATTTTGAGATCTGTTCCCTAATAAATTCTTACCTGAATTTAACGGTTGCTTTCCTTTGTAATGATGAGGTTTACCTCCGATGATGGGGGAGGACTGCGTCTCGGTCACGTCCTTGGCTTTTTTTGCCGTGTTCTCACCACTAACTGAGGGGGAAGGGGCTGTTCGTTTACCACTGGCTTGGAAAATTGGCTGGACTGATACTTGGAGATCAGGATTAGTACATAGATTTGACTTCTGGTAGCAAGAAATATCTTTTATTATAGGTGGAGATAATTGTAATTTTGAGCGCAAGCAAGGTTTTGAGTGAAGGGTCTCTTCAGTGATTTTAGCTACAGTGTCAAGCAAATTGACATCTACATTAGATTGATTACACACAGAAAGTAGTTTGGCTAGAATCTCAACAAGCTGAGCTACTGATACTTCTTGAAGGGTCTGCAAGGTTTTCACATTAGATGTTTGCGACCCAACATTTTACAGACTGGGTGGATTCGTATTTTTCACAGAGGTCTGGTAATGGGTTAGACAAATTGGGAGAAGAGGTTTGATTGGCTGAGTTTTTGACTTTCAGAAGGGCTTACTTATTGGATATTTTACCAATCTGTCTGTTTTTTTCTACCAGTTTTGCCTCCTTCATTTTTGGGCAGCCCTCATAATTGGCTGTATGGTTGCCTCCACAGTTGCAGCAAGTAGTGGTGCTGGGATTGGTGCAGTCTCTTACATTATGAGGACCCCCACAGGCCACACAACGTGCAGAGCCTTTGCAATGAGCAGCACTGTGCCCGAATCTTTGGCATTTGTAGCACTGCCATGGCTGTCCAACAAAAGTATTAACTCTGTATCGTTGGTAGCCAATTCTCACAAAGGGAGGCAAGACAGAAAGTTTGAAGGTGATTTTGAACATTGAAGTTTTAACTTTTTCATTCCCCTTAGTGATTCTTTGTGCTGAGTCAACTTGGTATCCCTCCTCAATTGATGACTCAGTGAGGTCTTCGTCCTGAGTTTCCTCTCCAAAAGATCCAATTACACCAAAAGAGGTCATCTCACTGGCTCGAAGTCGACACTTCACATTCCAAGAGCCAATCTTGGAAACTGAAAAAAGTGAGTGTTTATCAAGAGATGGGTTAGGTGATAGGGTAATAATAAATAAGGAGTTTTCGATTTAAGGTTTTAGTGACCTTATGAATTCCTGCAGTGCCAAATGGAGACAATGCAAGAGATTTTCCCAGTGCTATGTCATTAGTAAAGAATTTGGACACAGGGCGCTCATCAGCTATTGGCTCAATTATGATGACAGTAAGCGGTACACCATTTTCAAAATTATTGTTTTGACTTAGAGGGTCAGGAACTGTTGCAGAAGTGTGACCTGGGGCTGTCTCCATCATCTCATCAAAGTTGTGGGTTTTTCTCCCATTGGAGTGCTGGAATCCCTCAAAGGCGTGTTCTATATTTCTGTCATTGGCAGATTCTAATACAGTTTGTGGGCGTATCGGGGACAAAGAAAGAGATCGAGGATCTCTTTCAGCAAGTGCAAATTGGATGCTATTAGAGTTTTTCCCAGACTGGGAGCATGGTGAGGGTGGTCTACCTGCAATCGAAGGTGGAGGGAAATTCTTGCCTTCTGATTCAGTCTCGGAAGTGCTTGGGCTTGCACTTTCTTTCTTTCTCCGCTTATGTTGAGACATTACTTCAGTACCTCAGTGAAAAGGGAAAAAAATTATCGCATAAATAAATTTAAAATATATAGAAGAGAGAATAAATTAAATAAGGAGATAGTAAAGACTAAAAGGAAAAGAAAAAAAAGAAAGACAGAAAGAACGAAGATAAAGAGAAAACTCGGGTAATTTTCCAATAACTTAGGAATTTACATTAGATTTACTCACCAGCTATCGTCGTCAGCTAACCCCAATGACCAATCGACTCGGCGTTTCTCACACACCCCCTGTTGTTTGGCTTGTACACAGAAGAATTAGCAGTTCGAGTGAGAATGAGTGGCTTTGGACTGAAAGTTGGTAAAGAGAGACTGAGTTGTTTGTTGTGTGCTGATGATGTGGTTGTGGTTAGTGAATGTGGACATGAGCTACAAAGGATGCTTGACATTGTGAATGGATATAGTACAGATTTCAAGATGAACTTTGGTGCCGACAAAAGTAAGGTTATGGTTATAAATAGTGATGAGACTGAAAGAGACAGACTGTGGAATATCGGGGAAATCAGAATAGGTAGAACAAAAGAATACAAATATCTAGGTTATATGATAAGTGAAGATGGATGCACTAGAACTAAGGGTGAGAAAGTTGCAAAAGCAATGCAGTGGAGTGGACGGTTAAGTAGTGTGGCCAGATACAGAGCAAACAAGTATAAATGTTTGAGAAGAATGTGGAAGTATGTTGCTGTACCTAGTGTCATGTATGGTATGAATGCTCTTGCCTAGAATGGAAGTGACCTTGAAAAGCTGGATGTGATACAAAATAAGGTAGGACGTCTGGCATTGGGTACTCCAAAATGGACAGCAACAGAAGCTATTAGAGGTGATCTAGGGTAGAGCCTATTTTCAGAAAGAATGGTGAAAGCTGTATTGAATAATAAGTTAAGAATTGAGAGAATGCAGAATAGCAGGTGGGTAAAGCAAATTTTCGAATGGAATCTGAGTTTAAGCTATTGGGAGAAAGTATGTTGGGGGCATGCGAGGAAGTTGAAGTATGCAAAAGATTATTCGTGTCAGAATTGGGAGACCTGTGGATGACTGGCTTTTAGTGAATGTCGGAGGTGAGGGACCAGAGTGGGACTGTAAGAGGTGGAAAAAAGAGATTGAAAGGCGAGCAAAAGAGTATGGGTTGAATAAGTGGATGCTTAGCATGGCACGAAAGCCTACACTAATCTGGTATCCGCAAAAGGAAGCGCCGAAGTGTGAGATGTACTATGATGGTAGTTTTGGTAGCCAGCTCTTGTTTGCTGTGAGGTGTAAGGCATTGAGCGTGAATAGGCGCACATGGAGGTGGAATGAGAATAATAATAGATTATGTCGGCAGTGTGATAGGAGAGTGCAGAAAACAATTGAGCATTTTGTGCTGGAATGTAGTAAGTATGAACAAAAGAGAGAGAGTTTCATGAATGTGGTGTTTAGCAGTATGGAGAGAATGAGTGGTATGCCATATGTGCTGAAGATGATTGTGGTATTCGCTGTATTGTTGGATTAGATCCGGAGTGTAATTTGAGTCACATTGAAGCTATGAAAGTTTTTCTTGTATGTGCCTGGAGTAAAAGACAGTGACTGGAATGAGCCAGTCATGTAGAGTGGGCTGTAATGGCCCACCATGCACAGAGATGGTGTCTTGACGTACTGATTATCCCAGTGATGCCGTCTGATGGGAGTTTGTGACAAGGATTAGGGGATCCTGAGTAGTTTATTGGATAAGTCTGGTACACAGGCACTGAACTCTTTTTGTGTGAGTATTGAGGAGGGAATTGTCGGCCGTTACAAAGGCTCCGACACTGTTGGCTCTCAATTTCAAGTTTAAGTTCAAGTTTAAGTCGTTATGTATCCCAAAATATTCATAAATAAAAAAGATGGGCATAATCTAGACTTAGAATTGATGAACCAATCATGTCTAATATTTTCACACATTGTTTATTGAGCAGGCTTTGAAATATAAATCTGCGTATATGTTTGTTCATTAGCTTCAGGCAGATATGTTGTGCTACGTTTTCTGTGAATCATATTTCGCCAACCTTTTCTCACTGCGTGAAAATTATGTGGGACGGTATTTTGATCTTTTCATCAGCGTGTTCTAGGTGTTTTTTTTTGTTCCTAACTTATAACAAACATCATGTTAACCATTTTTTAGTTTCATTTTTAGTATTTATATGCTTTTTGTTGTCACGTTGCTTTCAACAAAACTTGAGGTAGATTTAGCTGTAGCCGCAAACTACAGTGTTAGTCGCCTTAAACTACCAAGGCGGGAGAATGAAACGCGCTGCAACGCAACTTATCTGTATATTGGCTCTGTAGGTTACACACGTCCTCTTAAACCAGCGCGTAACAAGGACCTTCCGGTGTTCCCATGACGCAAAGCGCCACAAGGACCTTCCGGGCAAAGCGCAACAAAGATCTTCCGGGACTCGTAAACCACAGCTTCCGGAACTCTTACTCACAAAACCAGTGTCACATTATAACGATGCATACTTTAATGTATAACACTTTCAATTTTCGTATCTAAGGTAGAATATTCAAGAAAATAGATATTCATTTTATCTCTTACAAAAAATATTTGACCAGAAAGTACGGTTACTCTCTGCCTCTTATGGTTTCTTTATCAATTCAGGATCTATATGCCAAGAAAATTTAAAATTAAATCGGTTTGCATTATAAGTATCAACTGAACATAAACGGTTATTATTTCTTTCTTGCTTCTTCTAATTAACCAAAATATTGACTAGGCCTCTGAGGCTCACCAGTGCCTCCTACACTTTATGAGGACATTGGGACTAAGCGCAAAAATCTCTTGCTTGTAGAAAAAACTTCTAGAGAGCATTTTCTGTCTTTACGAACATGCCAACGTTTATGTTTAGCAATATGTTTACTGTATGTTTTAGATCTCACACTTTCCCAACCGTTGTTTCACATACTACTCCCGCTGATAAGCTGCGGATAGCTCGAAAGCGCTCATGAAAAATTTATTTAAGACCGATGTGTTTTTTCTACGATAATGCTATGCTTTTTTAATAAGAATTTTAGCTTGGATTCATCTGTAGCCTTACTGATGAAACGAAGTTCATTAAACTTTTCGAAGTCTCCAGGCTTTAGCCTATATATCTACATTGGTGGAACATATTTACGGATGTATGACAGTATACATGTACTCTACCACAGAGCCGAAAGATTAACTTTTGTTTTCAAGAGGAATCAGACAAAACCAATGCTCGCCATTATTTTATTATGTAGAGACTTTGAATGAAAATGATACAAGTTCCAAATATTAACTCCCGCCATCATGGGTAGAAGAACAAATAAATGTTAAGAATATTGCTCATAGAATAGATTAAAAATGCAGGGTTAATTTATTTAGCTTCACTATCTCAGCTTAACTGAATTCGATATTTTAAAATGAAAATATCTCTGTACAATTTTAAACGTAGTATTCACATACAGAGCTTCTGCTTTACCACAAGCACGCAGAAGACATACCTACATAATCCCCATAATTAGGTCAAGACTTGATAAGTCATTGATGGTGTGAATTTCACAAGTATAGATACTGAATTTTAAGAAAAAATTATTAAATTATTTTCAAGCTATTGAAATCAGTAGTTTTATAGTTCCTATACATAATTTTCATTAATCAATGGGGATATAGATGCGAGAGTGTGGTTTTAAACATTTTGTGTGTTTTGACAGTTCGAAGCACATAATTTTAACAACATTATCACAAGCCGCACAACAAGAATATGTAGACTGGGGTGTTGGTTTCGTCAAGTAAGTGTGGTTGAGCCCTTCATCACCATGCCCAGTGCATGTTATGGTCTAAGTTACAATACTCATTTATTAATGCTCATCAGGATATCCCTTGCGACTCCTTTGGCTGTTTAAAATAGTCGTTCATTAAGACGAGAGGAAAAAATGCTTCATAGCTTAAAAATGTGGTCAATATTAGTGTACATAAGAATTTTCAGTTGCTCTCCGTCACGAGGCATATCCGCAAATTTTGTAACTCATTTAAACAAGATGAAACGCATCAGGCTTGATTGGCATAAAAAAACATCCTTTGTGGCTATAGGTAGCAAAGTATTGAGTGGCTCGTCATGATTCGTTTCATTAAACAAGAAAATATAAACAAGATGATATCTATCAGGCTTGATTGGAATAAAAAAACATCCTTTGTAGCTTTAGGTAGCAAAGTATTGAGTGACTCGTCATGATCTTTAAAAAAAATCACAGTGAATATTTGAGACGCTCATCAAACGCTGTTCTTTCTTTTTGATGCATTAATGGGGCCGGTTGTAGAAGTAAAAGGCGGCAAAGGTGAGGCCGAAGGACAGGATCAGCATTCCCACCGCCAAGCCTGCCATGTCTCCTGATGAAAAGAAAGAGTTCACAGTTGAATTGTATGAAATCAGTACAATACATTCTGAAATGAGATTTGATAACATAGTTTTGCAAGAGTTCGGTTTGTAAAATCCGAGTGACTTGGAAGGCTCAAAATAGCGACAGCCTATAATGTTAGTGAGCATCAAAGATCGACACAAATGATACAATCGACCATCGAGATACGTGTACAATGTCGTCTATTGCGAACCTCAACTCATACGTATAAAAATTAGACCGAGAGACTCAATTAATACAATCCATGATTCAAGTTGTGAATTACCGGGATCAACTAGAACGAATTTTTATCTGTTTGATGTGAGGTTTGTACAAGATGCTGCCTGTGTATGACTTGAGGAGCGATTGTTTTGTCATAGTCAACATTTTGTTCACTTGATGAACGGAAAACTTCTCTACGTAGATCCATGGCTGAATGATTGAGTGGCGACTGAACAGATAGATCTGAAAATAAAATATGATTTACAAGGAAGAGAAGAGTGAATCTACAGGAGTGAAAAATCACTTACCTAAGAGAGCACGTAGAAAAAAGCTTGGTGCTCGACTGAAAATGGAATATAATTTTCTATAAATAATTCATCCCTTTAATTTAGAGTGAAAAAGCACTTATCTCGGAAAAAACGGAGAAAGATTGTTTTTCACTCATTTTAAAATCTGTTATGCGTGTTATATACGAAATGGTCGCGAACGTAAAAAAATTGAATATGATTACTAAAGTGTGGAAAATGGGAAGTTTCGTTATCCTTACCACTTTGACCGCAACGTGCGCCACCGGTGGCCACAGAGAATATTTTCACAAAGCTACTGACCGACCAGTAGTCACAAACTCAGTTTTCATAAATACTTAATTAAAGCTAAATTAGCTCATAATCCAGTTAATGATTGCTATTTTCAAAATTTCTCATTACAATTGACTTTAAACTTGAGTTGAATATTGAACTTCAGTTTTACCAATTGCGGCCAAAGTGTTAAGAAAAACGTAGCATTTAAAACTGTATACCTGGCGTGTAGCCTTTCTTGGACTCGAGTTGGTTGACGACTGTGTTGATGTCCTGACCGTCGTAGAACACTCCTGCGGGGGAAAAGTAGTTGAAGAATTGAATAGGAAAAATAGTCGAAGAAGTAAAAAGAAGACCATATACTGGGGGATCTCAAAAACTAGATGCAAATAATTTTCAAGTGTTCAGTTTACCGTAAAATTACCGTAATTTTGGTGATGTGGAATTATTTCATTTTAGGAAATTCTATCGAAGCTGAGACTAAATGATTTGTCAAAGGCGACATTTTAAAGTTTGATATCCTATTGTTTCTGTCGAATAATCGTATTTCCTAGTTTTTGTAAGCATTGATGCGATTTATTTGTGAATGCTTGTAAAATGCTTCATATTTTCGTCGAAAGCATTTTCAACTTGAGAGATTTCTTCTAACAGTGACTTTGAATTGAGCCAAAAAAACGCTAATATAATTTTGTCGACGAACGTGAGTACGAAAGCAAGGCATCGTTACCTCATTCGAACAATTGAGATACATTAAGAATAGTGTTCAACGTTCAGACCAAAATGAGAACCGAGTGGCTAACTCTCAGTCTATCACCCCAGGTCTTAGTGGTTGAGAGTGCGCGCCTCTCATGGTAAAGGTCGCCGGTTCGATTCCTTGTAATGCTCATCACCAGTTGGGAAAAGGAGAACATTATTGCCCACACCACCCAGGTGTCAGAAACGCGTGTACAAGCTCAACTGTGGGTATTCGTCATTGCGTTTTAATGTTGGCTATAATGCACTTGCAAAACGAATGGTCACCGTGGCCAATCGGTTAAGAAGGTGTCACTGGAAGGTGTCGGCAGTTCGAATCCCGACAGTGTCGCCTGTGATTCTCCCCGTTTGAAAAAGGGAGAACGCGGTCACAATTCCCCACTCTACCCAGGTGTCGGAAATGGGTACTGGCTTGACCGGGGCCGTCATTGCGTCCTGGTGTTTATTATAAGGAATGTGGAAAACGAATGTACTAGATAATACGTATCAGGCTTGATTGGAATAAAACATCCCTTATCCCTTGGCTTTAAGCCTTTGGAAAGCAAATGTACTTGTATCTTAGGCTTCATAGGAATGAAACATGGGTCGGAAGAGTCGACTTACGCTCGTAATGGTCGCAGGTGAGGCTGTCGGACACATGGACCCCCTGGTCAGAGTAGTGCTGCTCCGTCAGGTAGCAAGTCTCGCCCCCATCTTCCTCGCAGAAGTCGAACCCATTGCACTTGATGTCGACGTCCTCCACGCACTCCTGCCGCAGATAGTACATTAGTCTATTTAGTCACGTGTTTACCGTCAATCCTCGAGTTGTGTGGCAACAGTCAGTCCTCGAGTTGTGTGGCAACAGTCAATCCTCGAGGTATGTGTCATCATCCTATGCGCACATCAACTTATACGGACAAAAATTTGTCGTAGTTGTTGCCAGTTGTTTATAGCGTCAATCAAGAAGCAAATCAGGTGACGACAGGGATTAATTCTTATGTGGAGGTGCGCATAAGAAGATGTATAACTCGAAGATCGACATTTAATTTGAACACAGCATTGATATTGGAATACACGCCTTTGAAAAAGAAGATCGAGCTCAAATGCACGTAAAAGAATGAGAACAAAGTAGGAGAACACAACCAGACTCGGGGGATCCCATATCGTACGTACTCGTACATGAACGAAATGTTGGGAAAATGACACTTATTCTTCAATTGTTTTAGAATAGAAATATAAGCCGAGACCCGCGCCTGAGTCAGTCAACTCCCCCCCCCCCCC
>JACJUY010005747.1:73670-108657 GCA_014220935.1 Platorchestia sp. MABIK
TGCAACGCTGAATTTAATGATGTCAAAAGAAAATACCCGGCGATTTCACTAAATTATTTAGCGTAGTTTCAAGACTCCTCAAAAGTGACTTTACTTCTGGCTGATACACTGATAAGCTTAGAGTGAAAACGTAGCAGAATTGTGTGAAAATATAATATAAAAGCGGAAAAAATGTATGTAAGATTTAGATTTTATAGTTTTTCCGTGAAAAAATCGTATAACGTAATTGGGTCGAGTTAGTTTCTTTCTTGAGCCAACTTCGTCTAGAAGGTTTTCTCCCTTAAGAAGCGTTAACAAAAGGCTCTCGTAAAATCATTATTTTGCAACTTTTTGAATGGACAACTGCCGGCTATCGTTTTCTGAAGAAAACGTTAACTAGAGCGTTGGTTTTACTTAGTTCGCACAACCTAACTTTTTATGTTAGCGTGTTTGGTGACAGTTTTAGGTATTAATATGACTTTCTATCTATGCTTTCGTATTCTATTAGCACTTTCGTTAAAATTTTGTCATTGCCATGCTAATTTTATGTCATTAAAAATTTCAAATTGCCACGCTAGGATTAGCTGCTGTGTATGTACTAGAGACGTTTTGAACAGCCCTTTTCACTCACGTTCAATGTAAATTACCATTTTAGCTACAGAATACGTTTCCTACGTACAGTGAACTTGACTTGAGGTTGACTATTTGAGGACATCGTATAATTCTCACCCCCAGACATATCGTCTGCCAGCGTTATTCTGCCATTGAGTTGAGCCGGCGCTATACCACATCTTACTTGATAAGAACTGGGCCTGTGACAATGTCATTTACTGCAGCATTTTCTGTTTTTAGCTCACCTTTGCCCCTTTTTTGACCAGCATAACAAAGCATACCTTTGAAAAAGATTTTTTTGGAGAAATACCGATTGTAACCTCGTAGGGTGAACTTTATTGTTGGCTGCACGCTGCTTTGTTAGAGATGGCTTACAGTTTTTTAAGTG
The DNA here is from genome assembly GCA_014220935.1 of Platorchestia sp. MABIK. Classification (NCBI taxonomy): domain Eukaryota; kingdom Metazoa; phylum Arthropoda; class Malacostraca; order Amphipoda; family Talitridae; genus Platorchestia; species Platorchestia sp. MABIK. Next base: position 74,650 of record JACJUY010005747.1, read on the forward strand.
CGTTGCTTATAACTAGAGCCCGGATTTCTAGTCCTAAAAAGTGGTCAAAATAGCGCAAAAAATATGGTCAAAATAGCACTAAAAAAACGTTGATACTGCAGGCATTATAACAAAAATAAAAAGTTCTCATTTCTAGCAAAATAGTCATTATTTGTACTAAAATAGCACATAAAATTTTGTAAGTTTTGGCCATAATTCAGCAACTTTATTTCATGTGCAGCTATAAAAAACATAATATTGTTTACAAGCCCGATTTGCGAATGCAAATGCCAAGATAACGAAAGACAAAGCGCATCGGACACAAACTGTAAAGGATCAGCATAAATTGAGGCCATTTTTAACACCTCGAAAAATTTCCATTGTTGTAGATTATCCTCTTCGTCTACTACTTCTTTGTGCAGGTTTTATAGTCATTTATTGCACAATGACTATTTTTTGCCTTTGCGCCTGGTCAAAATAGCACACATAGTAAAATAGCATTTTTGCGATAAATGCACTTTTTTATTTGCATATATAGTCGTTATAGCATTAATAAAATTAATGCTAGAAATCCGGACTCTACTTATAACGGAAGCATTTAACGCCCTTTTGTTGGGCGTTGTGCAGCGATGATCACAGGGTGTGATGAATGTGGAAATGAATAGATCTACTACAGAAGATAGGCAGTGTAAAAAGTCGTACCATATTTCTGGTGGCTACACTCGGAAACCAAAGAATCCCCTTTGAAAATAACAGTGTTCAGAAAAATAATTCTTTAGCATTAGATATGATATTCGAATACGGAATGTTGAACGAGTGTACTCCAGAAGTCACTCGGTTTTTCCATGCCGTGTACAGAGTTGTTCGACTAGTTTTTCTGAGAACGTCTTTTTGATTTCTTTTCTCATTATTTTCAATTATTCGTCAACCCTCGAATTTTTACTGAAATCAACAATCAGAATTGACGTGTTTTGAAACGAAAAATTTACAGAACCAATTTGTTTCATGTGTGTTTAAGAGCCCATATACATATATACCCCATATTTTACATATATACCCCATATTACATATATATATACACCCCATATTACATATATATATACCCCATATTACATATGTACCCCATATTACATATGTACCCCATATTACATATGTACCCCATATTACATATGTACCCCATATTACATATGTACCCCATATTACATATATACCCCATATTACATATAGTCCCCATATTACATATATACCCCATATTACATATATACCCTATATTACACTTGTACCCCATATTACACATGTACCCCCATATTACACATGTACCCCCATATTACACAAGTACCCCATATTACACATGTACCCCATATTACACATGTACCCCATATTACACATGTACCCCATATTACACATGTACCCCATACTACACATGTACCCCATATTACATATATACTCCATATTACATATATACCCCATATTACATATATACCCCATATTACATTTATACCCCATATTACATTTATACCCCATATTACATATATACCCCATATTACATATATACCCCATATTACATATATACCCCATATTACATATATATCCCATATTACACATAAAACGTTCCAGTTCCGATTTTGGGTGATGAAATTTCACGTAAATACAATCCCTTACATAATTATTATCATTATGTAATACTTGTTGCAGGTGAGAGCATCCACGCACGCGACGGCCAGAAGCTGGTACGCCTGTACAGTCTGGTGTTCAGGGCGGAGGTGGACAGCCTGGTGCGCGTGCGGCTGCTGAGCGCCCTCGACAGAATTCTGCAGGCTCCTCACCAGTCCCTCCAGCCTCGGCACGAGCTCTGTGCTCTCATTGCTCAGCTCCTTAGTGGTAAACAGGCGTCTGCACAAGGCCTCTCTCCGTAGCGCTTATTTTAAGTGCCAAGTGGTCTGTAAAATGGCGGCTAATTGAGTGATGCTACGTGATGTTCTTGCATTACGATGTGTTCAATGTATTTAGAAGAATTTGTTTATTCTCATTTTGTCGGTTATAGCGAAGCATCGGCTTTGATCTAATGTTTGTAGGATGTGACCAAAGTTTGTCTCCAAAATCTCTTTCATCAGCTGTCGTGAAATTCTTCGTTCCATTCGGAAACTTCTGGGATAACACTGGTGCGAATATTATTCCATAGACATTGGGAGCTTTTCCTTTCTTCATTTAACACTTCCGCATCAACATTTTTAGATTTAATGGCCTACAAGAATTTTGACTCGAACTAACCCGTACTGAACAGGGAACAGATAGGGAGGTCTGTTTGTGAATGCATTTGTGTGTAGTGTGATGTAATTGGTGTTTCGTTCTTGGTACTCAATTTGGGTAATCATTGGCTTTATACTCATCAATAAGCGCCATGTGCAGCCAAAGAACATGGTTGATCCTATAGCAATGGTACAAGTTATGGTGTATGAAATTTCACGTGTTGGTGCATGAAAGTCACCTGTCATTCACATAATGATGATGAATGAAAAATTTCCGTTATAATGTACGAAAACTGGTGGTAATCTTAAAGAGACACTACATGAGCAGCAAGATGCTGTTAAAGAATAGACACAAACAATAATCGCTTGATGTGCAGGCTTCATGTACGAGCTGCTGAGCAAAAAATGCAGCACGCGTGAGCATCAGTTGCTGAGGAGCGGAGCGTTGGAGGTGCTGGCCAACGCTCTGACCGCCGCCTCCGAGGCTGGTCCTGACGCTGTTGCCTCGACCGCATTCCTTACAGGTGTGTTGATGTGCTGTAGCTGTGAGAGCACGGTTCAGAGAAGTTTTTAATAACCGCATGGTAGCGTTGAATCAAGAACTTCAGTGGTCTCTAAGATCCCCCAGATATAACACTGTGTGCTACCCTCAGTGGGATACAACTATTGTATCTATGGGAATTAGCAATTCCAGGGGAAAAATGTGTGTGGGCCCGAGCTGAGAGTTAGGTAGGCCTTCTTTTTGTTGGAATAAAGTTTTTTTTGTAATGTTAAGGACCACCTTTTTTCGATTCTCTGCCGTCTGTATTTCAGCAACTACTATTTTCTTCTTAAACTTTTATCTTGTTTCAAGAACTTCTTTCTGAGCTTACTGTTTCTATACTCCTTCGGCAGATATTTTGCATTCCCTTATCTCCAAGCTAAAAGGGGCATTCCTCCTTCCTCTCTTCGATACGCTCATTTTTGTAGCGGTGAGGGAGGTTTAAACCAACATCTAATCAAACACTGTGTGATTATTTGCTATAGGAACGCTTAAAGGCGATTATTCAAGTCCCTCTCACAGCACTAAAGAATTGAGAGGAAGAATCACTAACGAATTCAATGTACTGAAAAATGATCGTCCCTTGTGTCAAGTATTGGTTTCACATATACAGGATTAAGTTCAGTGAACAGAGGATACTGTAATTTTTCTAGAACTTGAGTTAAACTGTGTTGTGTATATTTTATTGTTTGACTTTTCTGTGCAAACATGTTTCTGTCGGCCTCCAGAAGAGTAATTACAGGTAAATATTTTTCAAAATATTCTTTCAAAACGTATAGCATTTGTTGAGAAGCGTGCAACAAAGAAGATGGTCGAAACATTAAAAATGCAGCAATTTTTTTTAATTGTTATTTTCATTTCGGGTTCCGTTTTTTGTGCGACACCCTGTACAACGGAACATAGTTTGTTGCTTACTTGCTTGGACTAGCTGTCTTTAGTCCAACCATGTAAACAGAATACCTGAACGCTATATGCTGCAATGGCTTCGTTTTCTTTTTGATTACAATTTAAATCGCCTGGAAGTTATTCCCATGTTTCCTAGACATAAAATAGAGGAATTGGAAGGAGAAAGTGTACGTATTAAAACTGTTCGGATTAATCCAGTTTTCACGCATGAATTATAGCTCTAAATTAATGAACAAAAAGCTGGCGCATCAAGGGCGGGGACACTAATTTAGTCTCCATTAAAAAAGCAGCTAAGTGAATTGAGAGCCACGAAGCAAAACTGACTTATTCCAATTCAATTTTCCCCTACGGCACGTCGGGTTTTCTTGAACCTCAAGCGGGTACTTCAGTCTTGCAGCCAACAAGAGTAGCAATCTAAAGCCTTGGCTTTACCTCTTGATTCTGTATCCATGCGTATGCCTTAGCTTGAGCTTTGCTCTTCAGGGAGTTTGAGAGGAGACACCGTATGTTTTTCGCTAATTATTCTCTCAAGACAATGACGTGTACATACCGAATAAAGAGTTTTTTGCCGCGGCGTCTATGATTTTACCCGTCCAATAATATCTTCTGCATAGGGTGGCTAAAATTAAAGCTGCAACGGCCAAAAAGTTCGCCTGAGTAACGGTGTCGCCTGAATTTACGGTGTTATCACTCCTACAAATCATTTTGCTATTGTTCAGTAAATTAATTTGTGATTTTCAGTCAATTTGCTGCATAAGTTTCCACAAGTCGAGCATGGATCACAGTTACTTTATTGCTTTTTTTCCAGTTACTAATTTAGATGAGTTAGCGCTGTAAAATGGAGATGCAACAAACTTATTCACTGCATTGTCCTCGTTTTTGAACGGCTGAAGAGGTTTCAACAAGTATTTGTATGAATTTATGACGCACCCTGTAATTGGCTGACCGATTTTTGTATGGTCACTGAGTTTCATCTAATGGTTTGGGGCGCCCACCTTTCACGGGAAGAGTCGCTTGTTCGAATATAGGTAATGCCAGCTCCGAGATTCTCCCCGTTGGGAAAGCGGGATTCTCCACCCAGATGTCGGAAATGGGTATCTCATAGACCGAGGGTAACCACGCCATTGCACCCTGGTGTTAATTTTACGGCGCTTGAAGAACCATTGTACAAAATATGTATCTGACTTGATTGGAATAAAACCCCCTTTTTTAAAGGAGACTGTTTTTAACCTCTTATCTTCAATCATAACTATACGATGACCAGTTATCTTCAATGGTGCTATTAAATTTTTCTTTCTTTGTATCTCGTTTTTATCGTTGGGAGGACTAATGCTCATTGACGAATTCGCCAGCCTTGGTGTCGGTGCTAGAGACTGTCCCGGCGACGCTGCACGATGACTTGGCGGACACGCGCTTGCAGGCGCTGCGGCTGACGCGGTGCTGCGCTATGCACTTCAGCGACGCCGTCACCGCAGCGGAGTCGCTACCTACCCTTGCCTCGGGTGAGCTACGCCTGCTCTCAACTTCTGGGCTCTCACTACTGTGTTCTATGTTCATATCTTCATCGTAATTGGAAGTTTTTTGTGGTTCATACTGAATGTTAGAACTTGAATTTAAGTGCGCCGTTTTTGAATGTCGAGTGTAGTTGGATGTTTCTCAGGTTTTTACGTGTGGTAAAACGTGAGCTTTCTTGCGCCACTTAGTTATGTTTCTGTTAATGTTGTTGTAGTCTGTGTGAAGTGTTCCTTTCATTTGCTTTACGGAAGAAACTAGCTGTAGTCATCCTTCCTACGAAGGGAAAGGATAGGCAATATGATAAGGTTAGTTGAGTTTGTCTAGCCTATGGTATAGGGACTGGGACTTGAATCTTTCATGCTCACTTTGCTTCTTTCAATTTTCATGCCTTCGCCATCTCATTTTTTTGGTCTCTTCTCCCTCTTCCATCCTAACTCACTGTTTTTATGCAAAGTGTATTCCGTGTAGGAACACGTCCTGTGCGTGAATTCCGTGTATACTTGAGTCCATACTTGATTGTTCCTTTTGCTCTTTTGAGGTCGGCTTTGTTGTGACTAGGGAGCCTAAAACTATTTCAGGTATGTATTGACAATGTCATTATACTGTACGTTCGGCCTAATCAAGTATGGATTTGAGTATTCATATGTCAAGTCCTCGATTTATTATTTGAATTTCTTTGCTCTGTGTTCGATGAAATCGCGTTTTTTCTTACTTTCTGACTACTGTGTACTCAATGATATTACATGCGTTCATTGTTCCCAATTAAATGAATATATCTTAATTAATGTGAAGAGAATTTTTTGCTTGCAGGCGTACTAGAGCGACTGGACGACAAAATGCGGGACGTGCGTGTAATGGCAGCGGGAGCTTTGTGCTCTCTGGTGACGTGTGTGCAGCAGTTCCGATCACAGAGAAATTCTTCGAAAGGTTCGGAAACCGAAGTAAATATTCATGCGAGCAATGAATCCGGAGAAAGAGAAGCAGACACCGTGACTGTAGGCGCCGTACGGAGTCACACATCGGTTGCCCAAATCCCAGGTGATGAGACTGATGAGGAACCTAGAGTTTCTGCAAGAACTTCACTTCCTACCAATGAAAATAACGCTCCGAATTGCGATAAATTTGAAGAGAAGTTGCGTGGGTCTTTAAGGCGCCTGATTCTCTTCCTAGACGATCCTGACGAAACCATGGCACTTGCTGTCGCGGGTGAGTAATTTCTTGCATAGCATTAATTATCCGTCACCTTATGTATTTTTAAAGGTCTTCATATCAATGACTGTGTTGTCGAGCTAACATTCTAAGTTAAATAACTGGACCCCCGAAAATATGCGACATCGGCTTAGGTCAAGGGCCGATATTTGAGGGTATACAAACGCTGATTTTCTCCACTCGATGGTTTTATCAGATAACCATGGCAGCATTTTGTATGGATCTGTTCATTGTAAATTGTAGTAAAAGGGAATTTGAAGAAAATTAACAAAAAAAAACAAGATATTGTGTTATCACGTGGATATTTGTCCTAAAAATAGCATAATTTCGACAAAATAAGCATCGTTAATGAACTATTTTATAGTATTTAAGAACCTCCATTCATTTCATATTTTAAAATATGGTCCTTTTAGCTCAATGCCTGGCAACACGGTTCACTTTGAAAGTACTTCTTGGATTGTGGTGCAAGGGAAGTGTGAATTTGGGTTAGTCTGAGTTTGTAGGAGGCAAGAGCTTCACCTGAACGTATTTAAGCCATTTTTACTCCTGGTGTGTAGTGATTGGATCAGGATGAAATTCAGCCAACAAAATAAGCCAATTACCTGGAAATGTTGCCAATTTTAATCTCTACCTTCGTTCTAGGTTTCGACTCAAGAACTAGTGCCTTTCTCCTAATTTTTCTCCCTGAAACTGGTTTTTAGAAAATGTTTGCTGTATTTTGACGTCCCTGTAATAAAAACTCACCTGTACATATTTTTAAAAATATATCGTATAATTTACCGATTTCTTTGAACCTAGGGATTTCTACAGCAGATCACTCTTTGGTTGTCAAAATAGGTACTACTATTTTACCAAGCATCCAGTATTGCATTACGAACACATCTCTCCATGATACTTAACCCAGGAATCAATGTTTTAGTTAAAGTGTTTTTTAGCCTCCGTAAGCGTTGGTGCCACAGTGATCAGGGTTGTACACTCAGAACGCTGACAGTGACGAGTTCAGTGCAAGTATTTGAAGCTATTTTACGTTGCGAAAGCTCGCAAATGTGTCATGTCACTCTTAGCAGGCTAACTTTCTTGCTTTAGCGAGTATTGAATCGCGCAAGCGCGAGAGTTCAGTGCCTTCTTTGGGCGAGAAAAAGCTAATATAGTCTAATTCCGGCTAATCAATGCTGCTGTTTTATTTCATTCGAAGTGACTATAAATATCCGGTTCCGTTGTTGCAGAATGCTGCAAGAAACTGAGCTGTTGTGATGCTCTTGATGAGGCCCTGCAAGACCTGCGAGCTCGTCAACACATCACCATCCACTGCCCTGCCATAATTGATGACATCCTTCACCAACTTGGCACTCAGCTTTCTACAGTCCATTCATGATTTCATTGTTCCTTCTAGCGCCTCCTCCAGATATGAAGCATCTGTAATTCGTGTATATTGACTTTATCTAGGAACACCGGTAGATATTATGGTGACTCGATGCAGAGTGTCAGCCAATCAGATTATTGGGCACGGGTAGTTTCTTTTTGGTTTAAATGTTGTTATCACGCATTGTATGGTATGTACTTTTGCACATCACGCACTGCCAAATAGATTTTTTTCTCGGGTTAATCGATCGTACAAACCGTAGACTAACTTTAGTTCTTAATGTTCTCTAACATGTATGTGATATGATTTTTCGATTACTATTCGTTTATTTGAAATGAAAGGTTTGAGGTCTCACTTAACAAATTCCTTTGCCGTTCAGCGTAGTTGAATTGTCTTGCTAAATTTTTCATTTCTCATCGAGGTATAACTGCCGCGGTTCTGCAAGCTGCAACTCGTGCTTTTGTGTTATTTTTAAGTTTGAGTTTTTATAGATATCTGATTCAAATTTGTAACTTCTTACGATTCACTTCATGTTAGCTCGGCATTAGAGAAGCATATCCATTGGTGTTGCTCGCACCTCCTGGATGGTGACGTTAGTTATCGTGCGTATAAAGTATGATAATTTTCGTTCGCGGAACGAAATGCGGCATTAAACCTGAATGTGGAACTTATTCTTATTCGAATAAGTTTCCAGCGTTGAAAATTGTGAAGTACAACCAAAGACCTATTTTCTGTAAATGATTTGGAATACCTTTCTTGTGGAGTGCAATTTCTTTTGACAATGATGGTTTCCCATTTGAAAAGGCCTTATTAGTACAACTAGCCACATAGAAGGTGTTTGGGCTGAAATACTTTCATTTTCTCTGTGGGTAGCTACTGTATTAGATCCGACTAGAGCCAATTTGTAATAGGATACCATCTGAAATCATTTTTTACGAATGATTCAACTGCACTCCACAGTTCCTCGCCTCCGTCCATTCTAACTCTTATTGAGTGGGTTTACTATACTACTGTGAAGTTTTAAATTGTACATTGAGTAAGAATTAAGAGTTAAGTTAAGTACTTATATGCCCCGGTGAAAAATAACATGTAAATGAGCTATGACTTTCGTATCAAATCTCGATTTTAGCTGTTAAGTTTCACAAAACTGTAGCATAGAAAAAGTGTTTTATTGTCAGCCTTCGCATAATATGGATACTTGTATTAATCTGCATCCAGCTGCTGAATGCAAAGTGGTAGTAAACAGAATGGTGGAAGATGTTGCGTATAATTCTGGTTACATAATAAAATGAAGGTAGCGAGAGAGCCTGCTGCTAACGAAAATCGATGAAACATGTTAGAAGTTTGCCTACGATCAGAACCCTGTCAAAGTTTGCTTCTTTGAAGCCCGTAGCTTACAAATGGCATTACTGGAGTGCGTGTTGTCTGTTTCGTTTTTTCATGAAGCCCTTCCTCTTCGCCTCTCTAGAATTTCACTTCTCTTATGTTTAGCAAATTATCGAAAAGTTTGGTTCCCAGCTTTTCGGGAAGTAGAGTAGAAAATTTCTACACTAGCAAGTTTAAAAATTGTATGAAAATGGGTTAAATCGTGAGAAATATTTTTTATATAAATCATTTGTATCATTTTCTTGCGTGAACTTGGCAGAAATTACCGTAGCTCAAGCTCGCAGGCTCAGTAAAAACAGTGTTGGGGATCTTTCCTATGTATTTGAAGCCTTGGTAAAAATAGGAAAGCCTGCCTTGGTAAACGCAGTTTGGATTATTTCATTGCGTGGGCACTCTACAGTTTCTATTGTAAGAGACCAACGTTCCGGGCAACCGACCTCATGCACGAGTATCTTCGTCCTATATTTCTTTTAACGTCTCATCGTAATGCTTACGCTTTCTTTGCCAGCTTAGCGAACTTTGTCCTTTTAGATACCCAAATTTAGTGACCTTCCGACGCCATTTGAATCTAAACTTGATGCGGCGTAACTGAGCGGAAAGTTTGTAAAACTTTGAAGGAATAGATACATGAATAAATGTTAATTATCTAGTCAGTGAAATGAGGCAGTTCTTTTAACCCGTCATGCCGTACGAACTCACCAGTATCGCTCTGATAGTGCATCGTGTGTTACATTTCCTGCGTTTCGTTTCAACAAGTACTATACCTCTGTACGAAACTCTAGGTATTCTCACGTCGAAAGAAAATTCGTGTTATAACGCCCAGGTATTTTTAAAATTTATGTACACCCAGTTAATAGAATGAATAATTTTGCACAAATTCATTTAGAATAAATTATATGTGTTTCATTGAAAAATTCCTATCTTTGCTTTACGATGACCTTGACTATTGAAGATAGGTCATACACCGTTTCACAGCCACTTCCGCGCTGCTTATAGTGGTTGACATCGGTAAATCTGCCAGCTCATTTGCTGGGCTGCTGAATTTTTTGTTCGGAGGCGCGCGAGACAACAAATGATCAACAATTGATTGAAATAAGTACAAATGAGCGTACATATTACAGCGTCGTCGTCAGAAAATTCCTGGGCGACATCAGCAAGCTTGATTCCGTTCGTTCAACGGATAAGTGTTTTGCGGATAATTTTTTCACTGAAAAGCTGCCATTTCGTGCTTGGGATTTACCGCTTTGCAGTTCGAAAATGTTGCGTGCCTTTTTCAGTTTTTGAGTCTTGAAAATTTTCCCTAAAGTTGGTGTTGAGATAAGGCTTGTAAAATTTGAGAATAATCGAGATTTTTGTACATTTTGACTGCTAGCATATGCGGGGTCGCGACTCTAGCATGAACGTTGACTAGACACGATCTAACGCATCTCTGCAGTCATTTGGAAGAAGCTGCTTCAAATTTAGTGATCACAACGATAAGAACGATCGTGCGAGGTCTCATGTTTGATCTCCGTCAGAAGAGCGCACCCTGAGTTCCGGGCATTATTGGCTCCTTGCGCACCGCGGAGTACCAGCGACAGATGAGGTGCAGTCCGATGTTGTTCCTGCAGTTTTCTATGAATCGGGTATGATCAGCCTGGACTACATCTTCGGCGTGTGATGCTTATCCGTAAGTCAAAACGTGCCCTCTTTCACTGCAGGGACTAAATCATTCGTGTGTTATAGTTGTTATAGTTTAGTAATTCTTGTAGTAATTATAGATCACATTGAAGTTTATTTCAACTATTTCGGTGCTGACGGCTCCCTACCCTTTGTAGGAATTAAACTATTGTGTTTATTGGAATTGTGCTCTTAGAAGGAAGATATAGGGTCCCTAGTTGAAAGTTAAGTAGGCCTCCCTTTCGTTGAAATAGAACAAGTGTTTTTTGTTTTGTTGTGGACTTTTTTTTGTTCACTGCTGTTCGTTCTTTTAGCACCTATTGCTTTCTCCTCGGACATTTATCTTGTTTCACGAACTTCTTTCCTAACTCACTGTTTCTGTGCGCAGGAGCTATTGTGTGGGAACACGTCTTGTCTTTAAATTCCCCGTTCCTCAACCACATACTTGATGGTCCCTTCTGGGGAACATCCGTACTCTAAAAACATCCGAGTTTAATGTTTACTATGAAAAACTATTGCTGGAAAATTGCTATTGCAGGGAAAGAGCTCTAATTCAATTAAATTTTGAATTTAAACTTATTGATTACGTGTGCAGAATGATCATAGGTGATTTAATTTACGTCAGGTAAAATATTTTACACAAAAACGATTAGAAACCCTCGAGCTTCGAAAAGGTTGAGTTTCCACACAATCTGCGCGCCAGGGGTCAATATATCACTATAGGAATCTCATGCCCCAAAAAGTCCACACGCTTCGTAATCCCACGCATTGCGGTACTCCGCTTTAGAAGGGCCACCTGTTGTACGACAAACATTTAAATCACTCCCAGGGGGAATATGCGAGGTCCCGAGCTAACCGTTAGGTAGGCCTTCCTTTTGTTGAAATCGAATAGGTTTTTTGTTGTTTTGATGCGGACCATCTTTTTTCGGTTCACTGCTGTCTTATTTTCAGAATGTACCACTTTCTTCTTGAACTTTAATCTCATTTCATGAACTTCTTTCTCAACTTATTGTTTCTATATATCTTGTGCATAGATTCTGCGTTCTCTTAACTCTGTACTAAATGTTGTCTTCCTCTCTTTGGAACGCATCTGTTGCGGTTATTGAGGATTAAACCAACTTGTAATTTAATCTATTTAAATGCACTTAGCTCCATCTCTGAACGAGTTCGTGTGATACGTTGACGCAAAGTTTTGTTCAGTTACACGAACCCAGGCTACCTGATTAATCAAGGTTGACACAAAGTTTTGTTCAGTTACACGAACCCAGGCTACCTGATTAATCAAGGTTGACACAAAGTTTTGTTCAGTTACACGAACCCAGGCTACCAGATTAATCAAGGTTGACACAAAGTTTTGTTCAGTTACACGAACCCAGGCTACCTGATTAATCAAGGTTGACACAAAGTTTTGTTCAGTTACACGAACCCAGGCTAAATGATTAATCAAGGTTGACACAAAGTTTTGTTCAGTTACACGAACCCAGGCTACCTGATTAATCAAGGTTGACACAAAGTTTTGTTCAGTTACACGAACCCAGGCTACCTGATTAATCAAGGTTGACACAAAGTTTTTTTCAGTAACACGAACCCAGGCTACCTGATTAATCAAGGATAATACTTGCCTCTAAATGTAATGTGAAGATGCGTTTTATTCGCACCGGAGAGCCCTTTCTCGCTCGGAGAAGTTCTCTGTAAATTTCTTAACAGAAAACGAATAAGCGCATGCGTTAGTAGGGAAAGGCAATATTAGGTATATTTCAAACTCCCTTGTCTAGAATTCCTGAACTATGAGCATAAAAATTTCCTTGTTGAAATGGGACGTCGAATTTTATGCTTGGAGCTGATCTCCTGAAAAGTGAAGGTCAAAAAGAACTGTTTCATATGTTTAGAAACCGGTTTTTTCCTACTAGACAATTATAAAGATTTGAGTTTTCACATCTTTCTTTTTCTTGAAATAAAATGTTTTCTGTTATGTTAAACGACCACCTTTTTTCGGTTAACTGCTGTCCTGTTTTTCAGCGCCTACTACTTTCTTCTTCAATTTTTATCTTGTTTCATAAATTTTTTTTCTCAAGTTACTGTTACTATGCCCCTTCTGCATAGATTCAGCGTTCCTTTATCTCCATACTAAATGCTGCCTTCATCCTTCTCTTCTGAACGCTTTTTTTTAACGGTTAGGGAGGCTTAAGGGAAGCGAACGTTTTTTGGGGGCCTAAAACTGAAAACGAGACTATTGCTTGAAAATACTCCTAATTTCTTCCTCTATCACGTAGAAACGTCATTTGCCCCGTGTTGGCAACCCAAACCCCCATAATTACCCTCAAATTTCCCCCCTCCCCCGCAGTTGCGCTCAGAGAGACCACCTGCGGCTCTTCTTAGCTCTGGTTGGTGGGTCCAAAAGTTTTCTCTTTGTTTTTAGACAACTGTCCATTCATTAGAGAGGTTTAGTGGTCTCTTGACCTTGTTAGTGAGTCCCCCCTCCCCCGCAGTTGCGCTCAGAGAGACCACCTGCGGCTCTGCTTAGCTCTGGTTGGTGGGTCTAAAAGTTTTTTCTTTGTTTTTAGACAACTGTCCATTCATTAGAGAGGTTTAGTGGTCTCTTGACCTTCTTAGTGAGTGGTTTTGTTCATGTCCGTCCGGTGAAACGCCTAGAATATAAAATGCAGCTGTTCGCTCTGGCCGAAGATGCATTTTCAACTTTGAGGGGCAATTCCAGCTACAGTTTTTCACCTATGGAGGAAATCTTTTTTGCATCGTAAAGATCAAGGTGGGTATTATAAATCCCCGAAGTAGTTTTTCGATAAGTTGATTAAAAATTGTTTTATTGCAAAAAATTTGGGGTTTAAAAATTCTAAATTTTGTAAAATAAATTCTGAAACGATATCAAAAAACTGTCTCGAACATTTGTAGATATGTTCATTGTGAATCGAACAAAAAAAACTAATCGTCTCTATGTACAATATTGGCTGAGAAATTGAAACTTTAAGAAATTTGCCTCTAGGTGGGGGTGGGGAGGGAGTGGGGGAAGGGGGTGTGGGCAAATTCTTGAAACTTCATGGGCTATAAATGATTATTCGAATGTTATAACATGCTGTGAATACTTCAGAGCTCATTTCACTACGGAAGTATTTCTTTTTAATTCTTGAATATTTCATAGGGAAAAACCGTTCGAAGCCCTCTGCAATTTCAAAATTTTTAGGGCTACAAATGTCTATTTGAATGTTATAAACATGCTGTGAATACCCGAAAGCTTATTTCCCCCCGGAGGTATTTCTTATTCATTTTTGGAAAAATTCATATGAAAATTCGTTCGCTTCCCTTAAGCTAACATCTAATCTAATGTACGCATATGTTTTTTTTCGCTCATGTTACAGTAAGTTCAAGAAAATGCAGCACTATGCTCTACTGATGCTTAGGTTTACAATTATACATGGTACAAGAAGAATGCTTTGCTTCCTGAAGATCATCTGTAACTTGCGCGCTCAGAGTAAGAATTTCTGCACTAAATTGCTGCACACTTCTGTTACTGATAGAATGTTCGGTAGTTCTAGGATTTGTCACGAAAATGTAGTTCAAAGAGCTGAGGTTAGGTAGGCCTTCTTTTTGTTGAAATGAATTCTTTTTTGGTTCGTTAAGAACCTGATTTTTTCGGTTCAGTACTGTCCTGGTTTTCAGCACCTTAACTTTCTTTTTCAACTTTTATCTAGTTTTGGAGCTTTCCTTCTCAACTTGCTGTTTCTATGCGCAGGGGATATTGTGCGGGAACACACTTAGTGCATAGATTCCGCGTTCCCTTAACTCCTTACTAGATGGAGCTTTCATCCTTCCTCTCTTTGAACGTCTTTGTCATGTTATGGGAGGCTGAAGCAACCAATAATCAACCAATGAAGTCCAAATAAGTTTTCTAAGTTTTTTTTTAATATACCGTAGATTTTTGCACAAATTTCACCATCGAATGATAAGTTTGGATCGAGACAATTCGAATTTTTTGATGTCCTGTTGGTTCAGAAACTTTTCAAAAGCAAATTACATCCGTTTCTGACGAATGGTTCACCGTGTTATCCTAATATTCTTTGGTCATTTTTAGCACCTTTGAAATATCTTCATTTATTCAGTGTAGAAAACAATTTTTTGTTTTCTGTTTCTTGGGATTGAAAGATGATTCGAGACGAAGTTTTCGTTTATTGACACTTGTTTCTGCAGAGAGAAAAAACAAACAAATGAAGTCTGATATGAATAGTACAAATACAATGATTTTTCCATAACTTGACGAAAATTCATGATAATAATTAAAGTCAATACTCTACTAAGTAACTGAAAACTAAACACATTTTAGTACAACTTAACCCTTAAACGCAAAACGTGCTTTTCACCGAATTATCGGGAAACCTAGGCTGTTGACTTGAAGACATCTTTTTCTCGTATGCCTGGACTGAAAATTTCAGGCGTGATTACAACTATCGTTGTACAGTACGGTACTAAAACAAATGCTACGGAGGCGAGTCTTCTAAATTCAGTGAGGCAAAGCCCCGAAATTCTGCTGCAGATAATGTCCACAAACTGCTTAGCATATTTCTAATAAAGTTTAGCTACAGAACGTCTCGCATTTTAGCTGTTACACCACGCGAGGGAAATTATTTGGCATAGTCAATTGATTTCATTCCCCAACTCGCAGCAAAAATTTAATACTTAATCTATGTTTTTGAGTACAACGACTCTTGTCAGGTTTCCCTGATGGCACTTACCACTTGGTAATTATTTTTTGTGTCTAGTGACGTAAAATAAATGAGATTCCTCATGAATCCTCTCACAGGAGTCGGTATGTTGTGTCATTTGATTTGTTATCCCCAATATAATTAAGACGAATGGCGAACCTCTGTTGTATCTCAAGTTAGTGTCTTCCGAGTTACAAAATCTACTAGGAAGATGTTGAAATAAATTGAGTATTTATATTTGATGGGTCTCATATTTCCTCAGCTCCTCCCTTTATATTTCAATGAAGTCGTCAATGCACCACCATGACGTGGCGGTGATTCATTTCTCATTTTTCATCGAGTCACTTTACGTTTTTGTTCTGAGATTCCATTCTTTTGTGACCAGCAGAAGCAGCTGACTGCTTCCTAACCGAACACTACTTCGCGCTATTGTGGGGCAGCTAGAGAGATTTGACACGTTGACGACGTAACGGGACATATGTGGGATCTTTTCCAGATAAGCCCCGCCACTAATGCAACACATTAGTTCACCCACTTGTAACTTTCGAAATAATGCACTTATCGATTTAAAATTACTCTCAAACAAAAGATTAGAACATTCTTTTGTTTGAGAGTAATTTGAAGACGATAGGTGCATTATTTCGAAAGTTACAAGTGGGTGAACTAATGTGTTGCATTATTGGAGGGGCTTTCTCTGGAAAAGATCCCATATGTGTTCCTTGAGGTAAATTGTTCATTTGCACAGCGCCATAAATGAATTGTATTTCAATGATTTCGCGACCTTTCTCAAAATTGAATTTAGCATACAGGGTAAAGTATTATCGCGCAATTACATTTTTCACACATTTTACGAAGGGTAGGAATGGATTCGAGCAGCCCAGTCGGTTTTTCAATTGTGCCACTCACAACCTAACCGAACCTATTATAGCAACCGCACAAACGTAGTCATCGCGTAAGTTTCCCTGTCAGATTGCTCTCAATGTACAGGTTCTAGGATTTTATTTTCCCAGTAGGGAAGTATCCTTAGACGAGTTCATAAGATACAAAATTTCCTAACAAGTCGCTCACGAGATTTCTCCTAAAAACTTGCTTTCACGTTACGTTCCGTCCTGCGTCAAAACTTCTCGAGAAAATAATTCGATCTTACTGCGTCTGCCAACCGCTTCTGAAGTTGAATCTTTTTATACTATATTAAAAACTATAAAGCAATTCGGGTGTGGACATTATAGAAAGCATATTTTGCGATGTCCTGTACAGAGTTCTAAAGGCTTCAATGGTTGCCATGGAGCGCCGCATGCCAATAGCTCTCGTAACTCTGTTCCAGCTTTGTATTGATGTGCTACGATTTCATCATCTGGAATGTTCCATTGAGTTCAACCTCTCGCTTCCTGATCTCTCGTCTCGAGCTTTGCTATGTGAATTAGATCAATTCGAGGGGCAATGATGTGCCTTCGAGCCTCCACTACACCTCTTGATGCGTATAGGTGATACAGAGTGGACTTCGCCAAGCGCCATTAAATTAAGAGAATTTATTACTGAACCATTATTAAGAACGATGACATATTAGTTTTCTCAAAATTGCTGAAAATTTATTTTGGCTGTTTACGTTGAAGGTCCGTTTTCATTATGCTGCCTGGAACGATAATTTTGTCACGCAGCGTTGAGCATTAATTTTTTTAAATGAAACGTTTTGAAACGCTTATTTTGTCAAGGTACATGAAACATTTTTGCGCCAAATCTAAGGCAGACATTGATTTTGTTGAAACTCGTTCAAAACCTACGATGAGAAGATGTAGGTACTAAACACTGACTTCGTCAAACAGATCTAAATTGCGTGTACAGTATAGGTGCATGGAACATTTTACCCACGAATGATGGCATTCCAGTTGAGAGTTTTTGTATCACGTGTGATAGTAATTTTTAAAAGAAATCAATTGGAATTTTGAAGATGTGGCTGCTCTGCAATTTGAACTGACTGTCTTTTGAAAATTTATTCCTCATGGCTTCAAGTCGGGAATTGTTTATTCTTGTGATTTATAATGTGCCTTGACTAGGAAGACGACGGCAAGAAGAAAGTTTAGTAATCAATGAAGAGACTTCATGACGACAGGGATAGTCCTGGAACCTCCACTCAGCTAAGTAAATCGAATATTTGAGCGTCACATATTAGCCAAGCCTCGTCTGGTCATATTCATTCTGGTAACATTATTGGAAAAAAATAACCCACAGGATACAGGACGTGCGGTCTGGTCTTTCCTTTACGCACTGAATTGGTTTGAATGTAGGGTACCTCAGCAAGTCACGGGAGGTTATCGGTAGCTTCCTTCCTCCTAATTTGACAGCGGCAGGCAAAACTGCTGCGCTTTAACACTTTGACTGCGGCAGGTAAAACTGAAGTTCAATATTCAACTCAAATTTAAAGTCAATTGTAGTAAGTGATGTTGAAAATAGCAAACATTAATTGGATCGTGTCTTCAGTTAATTTTCATTAAGTATTTATGAAAGTGGAGTTTGTGGCTACATATCATTATGATCTGTAGCATTATGAAAATTTTCTCCGTGTCCTACGGATCACGTCACAGGTAAAGTGTTAGGTGTCAGTTCGTCGTTGCTGTGCCTTTCGGTGTTATTCGTGTAGCATCCAAGTGACCGAATCAGGGTTAGGGCTTAATTGTGGCAGGTTTGTTGTGCTTATGGCCTCTAACTAGGAAGTTTCAATCGTTATACTATAACGGAGCTCTACCTCCTTGTCTTTCGCTACTCGGATTAAAATGTGTTTGTAATTATTCCCATTCACCTTTATTTTTTCGGGAAGCAATTCGTACGTTCAATGCCTCTTACGGAAATGGGAAATTTGTTTCAGAATTGGTTCCTTGCGCAAATAATTTAACATTATTACAGCAGTCTTGATGAATGTTGAACACTTTATCATGCTGGATGCTGGTTCTTCGTCGCAGACGTTCAGAACTATGAATTTGATCTTGTATTTATGACGGCACTTTTTTCTTGTTGCCCATCATTGGTTTCCCATCCTTTAATCTCTAAAAGTCTGACCGTCGAACAAAATGTTCAACGATTCCTCAAGTGGGTGTCAGAAATCAGTGGTTTTGAAGTTTTGTAAAATATGAGTACATTGCACTTGGATTTCAAACATACGGTTATCACGCCTCTGAGCCTAATTTATGGCAATTTCTTCTTTATTATTATTTGCACAGAGTTGTTCTCATTCTGCGGAGACATTGAGCTATCTTTAGAGATGTATTCATTATTTATCTTTTTTGAGCATCCAGTGTTCTTACTGGCTGAATTTTCCATTTCGTATTTTTATTCAATTTTTAAGCCTTGTGTGCAGCCTCGTTTGCCTGACACGAAACGTAAAAGTAAGAACAGAAAAATCGTTTATTTCCAAAACGATACATGAGATGCATTACAACATATTGGCTTTCAAAACATTTCTTAATATAAAACGTCCTTAATTGATAGACAAACCATACGAGGCGTACTAATGGATAAACCATACAAGGCGTACTAATGGATAAACCATACGAGGCGTACTAATGGACAAACCATACGAGGCGTACTAATGGACAAACCATACGAGGCGTACTAATGGACAAACCATACGAGGCGTACTAATGGACAAACCATACGAGGCGGACTAATGGACAAACCATACGAGGCGGACTAATGGACAAACCATACGAGGCGGACTAATAGACTAAGCATGTCAGGGGCTAATTAGGCGCGTCGGGGACTAATTATGTCATTGAGAGGAACAATCAAAATATCAAGTCTTGGATATTTTATACACCAACAGATGGCTGACAACTTATAAATAATTTAAATACTACTGGAGAAATCTTCAGAATTCTTCAATTATTCGTTGAAATTAACTAAGAAAAGACAAAAAACACTTTACCGGAGCAGACTGAACCACCGTCGTAAGTGATTATCAAGTAATGAGAAAAGGTTAGTCACAAAGTAATCTATAAAAAACACCCCGCAACACAACACGCTCATCTAGAAACACGTGAACAAAAATACATGCGAAATGAAATGCATACCTTCTTCAACGTACGGACAGAAAGATAATTTTTCACGAGTCATATACTAAAATTGCTCTTTATTTCATTTATCTGTTCATATTTTCCATTTTTTATATTCACAGAAACGCCCTCTGGGGTAGTGAAAGATCTATTTTTGAATCAATTAGCAGGTACAATAAATTTACAGTATTCACTGGACCATCGAGTCATTTCTGAAAAATGGTTCAGTGCTAACTGGTCGCAGCGCGTTAAATGAAATGTAATGGACCTTGAAGTTTGTTTTTACGGAATAAATAGAAACAGAAAGTTATATATGTATATGTTGATATACATACATACACACATATATATATAGATATACACACACACGCATACACATACACACTTGTTCGTTTATATATAAACGTATTGAAAATTATTAGAAAGTAGAAAAAATTATAAAACTATCAATCTTCCTCGTGCTACATCGAAAATGACAGTCGAGCTCACTGTAATCAAAAGAAATTACTTGGAGGAAAAAATAAGTAAATAAGTAAAAGGAAAAAAAGGCTTCGAAAAACGTAAAAATGAACTGGTTTTTAATTTTCTAACAGAATCTCAAGCGAAATCAAGTTATAGTACAAACGTAGGTGAGCCTGCCCGCTTTACACGCTCCTGTGATGTGATGACTTTCTATAGAGCCTCACTTTTATTCGTCGGCAAAGACACTGTATTGAGCAGTCGCATGTTGGCTTGAGGGGCAATTTACTGAGCTAGCCGCACGGAAACTCCTTTGGCTGCATCATGAGCCACCTGTGGTCACTGAGGGAGTTTTCATAAATACTAAGCCACAAACTTAATTTTCATAAATGCTAAATCAGCATGATTCAATTAATGTTGGCAATTTTCAACATTACTCTCTACAATTGACTTTGAATTTGAACTGAATATTAAACTTCAGTTTTACCAGCCGCTGTCTAAGTGTCAACTGATCTAACTAGTTCGAGTATGATTAACATGTTCCGCTAAGTTGAAATTGTTACCATACTGACAGAATGACTAGTTCTCATACAGCTCGCACGAAGTTAGCGTGGGATTTTGTTTTGATTCTTTTAGTCGATATGTGCTAAAGCCATTAACCATCTCTTGGTGACCATTAACTGGTAAATTATTTCATCATTACAATTTTAAATCAAAATTAATTTAAAAAAACACCGCAAGACTGGCCAATGACCTGATAGAGTTTTTATCAACGATGTTTCTTCGCTTGATGTTCGTTACTTCTAACATGTTACAATTATTTCTAAATGTTGATTTTAGACCCTTCAGGGGGTACATATATTGTATCGATGAAAATGAGAGCTCCCTGATAGAAAATGTGAGGCCCGAGCTCAAAGTTAGGTGAGCCTTCTATTTGTTGGAATAAAACAGGTTTTCTAGTTTAGTTTCGAAAAACCGTTTCACTACTGTTCTTTTTTTTTGACGTCTATGATTATTTTCTACAATTTGTATATTTTCTCATGAACTTCTTTTTGTCTTGCTGTTTCTATGGGCGAAGTGTGTTTGTGGGGGGAGGCACTCTTAGTGCTCCCTCAATTCTATACTAAACGATACCTTCCTTAGTCCCTCTTGGGAAAAATTTGTTGTGTTTAGGGAGGCTTTAACTAGCTTATATTCTATGCAGATTTTAGAGCAAGCGAACAAAATTTTACCCTATCTTTTTATAAATAAGTGCATAAATAAAAATCTACTAAGCGTGGCAAAAAACTTCCCTATTTCTTTCCTTGTTCTTCAAATTCATAGCTAGGTATCACTCCAATCCAACTGTTAGCTATTAACAGCAATATGGCAAGTGAAATTTTGCAACAACATTATGAAAGAATAAGGAGGTAAAAACAACCAATACTCTTTATTTGTGCGAGGTGGTTATGGATGGCCATACGTACACCATCCACTTCGGCTTCAGACAGTACGTGAGATACAGCCCAGATGCATCTCGCATCGTCCGTTACATCAGACAATTTAATCTGAGTTACTCACTCTGCAGTGACGAAAACACAATAGCAATCTTACGGTAAGTTTTTGAGCATGTGAGATTTAACGCATGCACGGAGACTTAATTAGGCGCGACTAAACTGATCTTCGTGAGCAAATGCCTAAGGATGAGCGCAGGCTTTGTATGTTTGTTTCTAATTTTTGTCCTAACTAGTAAATTCGCGCGATTACTTATCACATAGTGATTTCCTTAGCTGCTGAAAAAAGTTCAACGTACGTGATTCTAAGCTCATGTTGATTTACAGATGACAAAAAAAACAACGCTCATTAAATTTAAGTGAAATTCACTTTGACGCATTGAAAATGAAAACAGGCAATAACACCTGCTGCTGAGCACTAAATGGGTTGTCAACTGAGACTAAGCCAATAAATTTGGAACGTGGGAGGTCCTCGGAACCGAACTCATTTGAAACCTTTTAGAGCTCTGCTGAATTTTTCCCCGCAAAGAAGCCAATAATTTGATACCTACACTGCGTAGCTAATCATTCACGAATGGAGACTAACGTTTCACAAAAAATGAAAGTGAATTGTAAAGCAGGTTACGAATTCTACCGCTGCTTCGCTCACCGACGGAAAAAGGTCAATTGTCCGGAGCATATCCAACGTACATAAAAAGATATTCATCTATCGAGCGGTAATTTATGTCTATTATGTTGTCTTCAGGAATATTTAGTGCGTTGTCCTAAATATCTGAACTTTCCTTTTGAATGGTGACTAATTTACCAAGATATTGATTAGGTGACTGCGGATGTCAAATGTTACGAAAAAAAGTTTTGCTATTTAAAGGCTTATCAGAGTCTGCCGCTATCTTGTATTTAATTGAGTGGCTGCATCTCTGAACGACGTCCTACTGAGCTCTGACTGAGAGTTCATGCTTCGTTTGCCTGCGCAGTTGATCACCTCGCTCTGCAGGTGAGGTATGTTGGTTGCCAGGCCGTCGACTTAATCATGGGTCTCGTCCTTCTACCGAGCACTGCGCCAACTGCCTCACCCGAAATAATTTGCCCAATGACTTATTTGGATTTGTTTATTGCCCATAATAGCGAGCTTTCTTGAGTGGGGTTTTATTACTGCATGCAGCTGAAGCGGGAAATACGGGTCATTTTTTATAGCCACTAAGCTTAGCGTGTGAAAGAAATGCAATGGAAAACGTGCTGTGTGCTATCAGAATTAACACCCTGCAGTTTTATTCTTACCTCCGTTCTATTTTACTGCATGATTGATCATGCGCCAGGAGCAGTGTTTATCTATGCTCAGAATTTCTGGCTTGTATTTTTAGGAGATACTAGACAACTCTAAGATTATCTTGGTGATTTATATTCATTATTTTAGATGAAACTACGACGCTTGCTTAGTTCATTCAAAGGCTGAAAAAAGAATTACGTCTTCGCAGTCAGTGTTGTACGTCTTTAGAATATATTAGGTAATTTATCACGAGTTAAAGTATTATTTTCAAAGAATAAGCGGTATAATACGTGGTGTAATCATTGTTATATGATCTGCTTGGCACATTTCGTAATGGTAGCTTTATAAGTTAGTGACGATTGATTAGTTTCCAATTTTTAAATCCGCAATAACGCTTTAAATTACGTATCCGGTACTCATAAATTCTGCTATTTAAATTCATGACCCAGTCTAGAAACTGTACCCCAAATTAGGAATAAAAAGCAGCTCAATAGCATCAAATGGTGTTCGGAAGCGCCTTTAGCTCGCATAAAGTTTTAGTTCCATGGATGGGTGCGGCAGTTCCGCTCAAAATTTGTCGAATCCGTCACTAAGATTGCTTGGACTCCAATCCTACGATTGGATTGGCGCTCACTTTGGCCTCCAACGGACCAAAAGGATCAAGAAAAAGAAAATACGTCCTAGGCCCTGGTAGTGTGAAATACATTTATCCTGAACGACAAAATTGGAAAACTACAGCGGCATAGATCTGGGAAACCTACACTTCGTGATCAGGAAAATAAATTCAGCACAGGCATGAAGTTTTCAGCCTCAAAAGTACTGGCGATTTCCCTAAAACTCTTCCGTTTGTTTGTCGAATTTTACGTTTTGTCAGTGTACATAACGAAGCTTTGCGTGTGGAGGCAAGCTCTGGCCTACGCCACGACTGCAAGCTTTTGGTCATCTAGTTTGGAAGAAGCATTGGACCATGTCTTTAGCTTGCGTGATTGGCTGATTAGTATTTATTTGATTGCGATTGACCATTCACTACTGTCCGCTTATCATCGGCGTCAACGTTCAATAGGCTGGCAGCTGAGATTTTCACTTACTCGTGCAGCCTCACTCGCTTCTACCTAATTCATCTAACTTTTCAATATCAAATACTCTAGTATTTATGTTTTCATATCATCGCATTCACTGACTCCTCAATAGATGCGATGTTTACTCAATTTTTCTTTAATATTTACCAATTATTACTGTACACATCCTTTACCACCACGCTCATTTCTCAGCCTGATGTGTGCGGCTGAGTTTCTCCAAAACTAGAAACGTCTGAAAATGTTCAGTCCTATGAGTGCATCAAATTCTCAGCAGCGGAGTAACGTAAAGTTGGGCCTCCAAACAGTCTCAATTCAAGGTGATTACCGAGTCAAAATTTTTATGAAACTTCCAAAGCAGATATTTTCGAGTTCTACAAAGGAAACAGTTTTTAAAATTTCTGAGTAAATTAATTGAGATGCAGCACTACAGAAATTATAAATTAATGCTAAATTGAATACTTAGCTCTCTCAAGAGCTGTTCGGCGAGTTCAGCAGGTACGGTCTAGAAACTGAGAGAGACAGTTGTATCTTGCGACTTGTGTCCTGGTGTGAGGCAATCCAGTTAATGGCGCTGCGAGTCAACAAAACATCAAACACCGACAGACCATTCAAGTTCCTCGGAGTTAATCGAAATGAATGAAGTTTTGTACACGTAGAATTGTCAAGTTAGTTTGCATTAGATGTATAAAAGCCTGCTAAATGATGTGGGCTGTTGAGTGTTTTTATGCTTTCTAATTGATGTCGGTAATGTGTCTTACAATGGCGATTAATGGCTATGGCGTGACGATGATATGTAGTTCACTTATTGACATGTTTTTCCGGAAGAGAAAGCATGCAAATTAAACATCATTTTCTCTAGTTTAGGCTAGTGAACGTAATGTTATTCGAGTCTTCCCTATTTAAACCGGAAACTACTGCCACTGAATATATGAATCGAATTATATTATCAATTAAAAGGCCTTGTTGTCGACTCAAAGACCAGTGGGCTGTAAAACTAATGTCCGCATAGCCGTTCTGTAGGGTAATAAATTATTCATTTCGCCGCGAGTGTCTCTCTAGCGGTTATCTCAATCAGCTTCACTACAAAATTAATCTCCGCTCTCTTTGATGGCCGACACGCGTTCGTCATCAGAGCAGGTTTAAAGGTAAAATATAATATTTATTATTCTATAGATAGGTTTAAATGTATCAGTGGATTACAAAACCAGTTGAGAATGGATGTAGAGTACTTTGAAAACTTGAATTTAAAGATTTATTTGGAATAACACAAATCTTTTGCGCGAGAAGTTCTTTTGACAATACAAGCTTAGCAACATAAACGATGGGCAATATTCTTCAGACATCTCAAATTTTACTGAATGAAAACTTTTTTGTTAGAGGCGGGAAGCCAAAAACCGTTTATTCAGTGAATCTTTTATCAAGTTGTCACATTATGTTATTCTCCACTTCAGTGTATGCATAACATTTATTATTAAGGGTTGTTGCTATTTTATAAGTCGAAAGCATCATAATTCCGTTCGTTCCGAGGCCCTGCGTCATGTCAGCAATTTCGGCAAGTCGACTGATGTTTGGTGCGGGCAATTAAAGTTCTTAATTTTTTAAAATTATTTGGTTAAAATACGTTTAGCGATTTTTAAAGTATTTGAATGACCTTAATAAACTTCTTGTTCCACTAGGAGGAAAACACAAACCGGTGCAATTGATCACCCTCTATAGTCATACATATACCACACATCCGTGCGTGTGTACTGTACTGCGTAGTTTAAATTTTGCTTGGTAGCCGTAGACTAAAAAACATATGTATAATGGTTGGAAAAGTGTCGGCCGCCTCGCCCTGGAGAAGCTGAGCGTGGAAGACGTGAGAAGCACACTCGAAGGAGCAGGTCGAGAGCCATGGCCAAGGTTATATTTTATTGCAGTTCTTGTACACTACGGGGCTTGTGACTCTATAGAATTTGTTATTCCACACAACTGGGTTTTTCGCAGCTAAATTTTTATTCTAATGATATTGTTCGTATAGTTCGAAAAAAATTGGGAAAGTTTTTCCCATTCCGCTCTGAATAATCAAGATGTTAGTGTATTCCTATTGATTTGATCATCGTCGAATGCTGTTCACGGTACTGGTTCAGGTGAGCAGTTTTGCTGCGTTTAAGCAGTCTGATTGAATAAAGTTATGAAAAGAAAATGCTTCCAATTTCTCATCTTTAACCTCGCGGGAAGGCAAGACGATCCTATTTTCTACTTCAATATTAGTATTCATTCATTAATAAGAATAAACTATGCACCAGGGATATTGTTTTCCAGCAAATAGAGCTCATATTGATTTAAAAACGAATTATTTGTCCTTTTTCATTCTATTCTTCTTAATATTGAAGGTACTCGTATCTCTTTTTTTTCTTCTATGGGTTCTGTTCGACAGCTTGTCACTTGTGTGAAATTTGATTTTTTTAAATTGTTTGTTGTTCAGTTGTTTGTAATTTATGTTGTTAATGACAACAGTTGGTTTTTTTTTAATTTCGAACTCTAATTTCAGAGCGAATAACTTGACAGAACTAAATATCTATCGATGGCGTCATTGTAAGGAGATGAGCACATACTTCACGGCATTTACTGAAAGAAAATAAAATGGCTATTGAAATGAAGTTGATCGGTTTACATTTCTGAAAACGAGTTCTTTGAAATCATACAAAAAAAACTGAAGCGGAAGTAATAGAGGAGGCAATCCAATCTTTCAAGTAATACACGCCTTGACGTGTACAGATAAGAGAAATGAAAAACAACAGGATCATTTCGTATGTTAAGCAAGGGCAACCATAATTTGCACGAGTTCTACAATTGGTCCGCGGAATTCGACAGTTGCTGACAAGGTGACGCGTGAGGGCGTAGCCAATCAGCGGCGGCGGCGGCGCTCTCAAGCTGCAATAAGTTGTCCGGCTGCCAAGGTTCCACTTTCACCGTTCCGGCCAATTCATTATTTTGCCACAAGTAATAGCGCCTGATCAATATTGGCGTAACGGCTTCCGGTTGCAACAAAGCCACTGCTCTGAGTTTAGAACAATTGTGTTATATTTTCGACTGTTCCTCAAGGAGACAAAAATGCGAAATGCTCGCATATGCCTGAAGTTTGAATAAATCAACTCTACATTATTGACGAAAAGTGTAGTAATATTACATTTGCATACAGGAACTATTATTCGTGCTGTAGACACTGGGGATCCTACTAAAAAAATTTGTACTTTCTGTCATCGTTGGAGCCTTCCGGTACTGCTAATGTTATTAACATTACTCAAAAAGTACTAATATGCGTGCGAGAAATAACCCTTATTTCCAGGAAAGGCGTTAGAAAGGTACGACAATGTTTCAAAGACTGGACGCCTATACTACCGGCAACACCAAGTTTTCGTTTCGACATTCAAACTATTCCAACGACGGAGCGAAGAAACACCACAGGCTTGTCTTTACGAGCAGCAAAATGGATTTATTTTTGGTGGAATGGTCCCATTTGAGGGACAAAAATGCAGAGTTTCAGTGCAAAATATTGATCAGTTACTGCGGACGGCTTTGTCGCCGGACGGAAATCTGCTAATTATGGTAATGAAGTTTTTTTGGACAAGTTCTGTTTACGAGGTGCTGAAGTTTTTGATTCCTTGGCCTCCCTTACTGTTGCTTTACATCCTCCTTGGTTCAGCGTGAAAGAGTTACTGGAAAAATTTTCGCGAGCCTTGGTGAAAAATTCTTGATGTCGTGCATTGAACGCCATGGGATGCTCAGATGACGCATGCATTTGTTGGGCCTTCTACTAAGTTTGCTCCTACTTTTGATTTTTGGTGTTTTGGAGGAAGATTTTTGAAAAATGGCAACTATTTCGTTTTGGACATCATTTCAGAAATCCGTTGTCAGGGAGTTTTTGCGTAAATACCGGTCTGAGCAACATTTCCTCCATTTAAGGATGCTCTAAAATCTAAATGACAGTTTGATATAGTAACTATTCAGAATGATATAGTTTTGATAACTTGTACATTATGTAAACGCTTTGTCACTGAATTTCCTTCGTTATTATGTATAACTGATTGTTCAAATCAAATTAAACTTAACATGAACCGTTTAGAAAACCTATCCTAACTAACTACATAAACAATGGACTCAAATATAAATTACGGAAATCAAAATACAAAATTATGACTGACAACAAATATGTACTTGGCAATGTTTTCTGGTTGACTGACTTTGCGAGTAGGTTCCAGTCAAAGCATTGAGTTTGTACACAATGTTTAAATGAACCTTTAAATTGAAAGATGCAGGCAAATGCTTAGTCAACTATTGTATTGATCAGTGAAAGTTTAAGTTTGGAACCCTTTTCTCTAAACATTAGCGACGTGTAAGCTTTACTCCGTTCGAATGGATAAATTTACAAGTAAAACGATCCCGTCTTATACCTTCGATGCAGCAACGTATTTGACTGAAACAGTGAAGTAGAAGATAAATTGCGCAGATTTTGCCCAAGGCTAATTAGCAAACGAATCCTTTAATTTGACTAGAGAGCGATATCACGATTTCATTGTTTCCAGTATTTCCTGTAGTCAAATTAGAAGTGTGCTGGCCGTCCAACGTTGGTAGTTACACCGAGCCGAGCTAAACTTCAGGTTGGCTGAGCTTATCTGGCTGGAACCCTAGCGTTCTGTGTCATGCAGGACTACTTCTATAATTGGAATTAAAGAATTCTTAAATAAAATCTTAACAAAGGTACGTCAACTTGACTCAAGTCTCATAACTTGGATGATTTTTCACAAGTCATTTTTGACGATTTTAGTTTCTAAAGGTCAATACTCACGTATATCATGTTAAATGTGAATGCTCTGAACATCTCTGTTTTTGACGTATTCGAGTATGTTTCATATATAATTTACGTATGCCAAGAAAGACAAATACCTCCGCACATTTGGCCGTATCTTGCTCGTACACAATGTTCTGCTAATAAATCTAAGCCATTTCACACTCTGAATCCGACCAGACCCCTCCCAACGTCAATTAATTGGATGATTACAGAGCTCACCAGAAATTATTTAAGGCATACCAATATTGTCTGTATTAATTTCTCTTTATAATATAGTGAAATATTGATCCTATGGAAAAAATTTTATTTGGAAATATTTTGGAATTTTTAATGAATTTATCACCCCAGATAAAGCAATAATTGTTGGGGATGATACGTAAAACTAGTAATTTATTGAAAGTTAACTCTAATACCGCAATTTCTTGTTATAGGACACTTATCGGTCACCTGTCAGCAGTTCGTAATTTAACGTCTCAAGTTTTGATATAAAAATTGTGGGATTTCTGGAGTTTAATTACCCCACGATTTTTTCGAAAAATATCAGGAAAACTTGAAAATTACCATGAGGGAAATGTATTTTAAATTTGATCTTATATTAAAAGTACAAGTTTAATAGAATCCGACCATATGTGAAAAAAACCTAACATAACATAGACAACCGATCAACATACCTTAGCAAGGATGGTAGAATTTTGAAAGAAGTATAATAAATGCTTGAAAACGTTGTAAACGGGGTACTTCCTTCGTCCAGAGATGCAGTTTCAAGTAGGAAAGAAGGTGATTTTCAAATCGTCCACTGGCGGGAAGTGAATTTTTAGCCCACTTCCAAGCTACATCAATGTTGTTCGTATGGGCTTCCGTTTCTGGGTCTTTAACGGTAAGTGAATGATTAACTGTAAAGTGTTGTAATCCCTCGTTTTCCAAGCAATTGAAGCTCTTCCAGCAGTCACTGATGATTGTAGTGCCATCTTCGATATTTTCTTTAATAACTTTTAGAAGGGTCTTTGCAGAGCGGTCAAGTACAGTTATCATAAACAACTTGTTAGAGCCCCTCTCCACTCCACCAAAAACCAAATCACTATTACGCGTCTACCCCTGTGGTACTTTTCTTTGCCGAATTTTGACTCGTCCATTTCAAAACCTTTGTTTTTTCCTCCGATTTTATTAGACGAAAAGGTAACAGAAGCAACGAAAGCTTCCATAATGAAATAAAGCCATTCAACAACTGTATGATCATCTGAATCCAATTGTTCACAGATCACTGTCATAAGAAGCACAAATAAAGATAACAAGTTCCAAGCACTAATAAAAATAACCAAGTTTCAAAATTTATGGAATCTAAAAATGGCTTCCCTCAAAATTTGCGAAATCGAACTGCAAGTTGCAGACACATAACGAACAAGTTCCCAAAATAGTGTATTGTTCTCGTTATGTAACTGTGCAATTCATATCAGGGAAGAATTTTGGAACGGATGAAGAAATTTAATATACTAAAATTATAAAAATAGCTATTCGTGGACCTTTTGATTCCTATTGCTAACTTGGAAGTCAAGCGTATCTTTGTTTGTCTTGTAATGAAAGTTACTTAGTTTAGCCCACGAAAAGCCGCTTATTTTCTGTGCGCTGTATACCTTCATTGTCAGATCAACACAATGATTGCGCAGGAGCCGTGTATTTCTGCCGTGAGACTCTCATTGTGCCCCCGCGGATAAATATGTCTCTTCTATTACTTCCATAAAAAAGACTGAACATTACAACAGCCCATAAGCAGTCGCGGCAAATTTGTAACTGGCAACAGCAAGCATTGTTAGGACCTCTCTCCAGGCAATCCCATGATAATCGCACCATTTCACGGCCACAAATATTTCACGGCGAGGTCTCCCGCCACCGCCGCTGCTTCAGAGCTTTGTACACTGTGAGCGACGGAGGGGAATGTGAGGGCTGAGTATTTCTTTATCCTTAGGAGCATCTTTCTTTCAGGTGCACTATGGTATCTTTCTTGTGGAATTAAAGCCCATGTTTACGTTTATGATTACTTTGAGGAAGTTAAAAATTTTTGGATACCATACGACTTCTAAGAACAGTCACATGGATTTATATTTAGCGAGTTTTAGTAAAAAATACCATTTGTATTTCAATACATTGGAACTCGACTTTCTTTGCGATTAAGGACGGATGCTGTATGCATGAAACTATTGAATGACTACAAAAACTGATCGTTAGTAACCTCATTTCTTCTTATCCTGAGATTACCATAGTGGCATAAAGTAGGTAGTAGGTTTACGTGTGTAAGGTTTATCTACCCTGTGCTCTGGGAACTGGCACCTCTTTTTAGGTTACCTCAGCTCTAGATAGGCCTTCGGAACTTCTGTTTCTTGTGCCCGCTTTGCTTCTGTCGATTTTCATTCCTTTTTCGTCCTCTTTTCGTTGTATTTTCTCCCTCTTTTTTTTTAATAACTTGCTGTTTCTATGCGCAGGGTATCCCGCATGGGAATGCACCTCGTGCTTGGATTCCTTTTTTCTACAGCCCATACTTGAAGGTCTCTTCTAATCACTCTCTCGCACCTTTGTGATGGGTAGAGAGTTTTATACTAAGCTATTTAATAATGTTAGTTACTCTATTTTTCAGAATATCTTTACATCCAAGTTCATGAAAAATGAGCAAATACTTAGCAACTTCGGATGAGGATGCTGATCATGGCAATTTTAAGACGCAACATCTTCTCGAAAACTTCGATTCGCTGTTGAGAAACCGCTTAATTTTTAACGCCTCAAAAGCTTTGCAAGCCTACCCTGCATTTGTGGTTGGTTTTGTATGTGTGGCTAAATCCTTTTTAAAAATGGTTCGGTTAGTTTACATTGAGGTCTTTTCCAGCTGTTGAAGAAGACATTTAAATATTCAAAAGCTGCATTTTGCGTGGTGAGGTGAAGTGAACGTGATAATGATGAGAACAACAACAGTATCAATTGTGTGAAAGGTAGTGGCGATTTCAGGTAAAGAACGCTAGACCCTTCAATAATAATTCAATGGAACATTTGTTACACCATTCGAGACCTATTTGTTGGCTCATTCTAACCATTTGTTTAACAGCTTAACTCTACCAGGTATAGTGTGAAAACTGAGCTTAGGAAACTGTAAAACTGTACACTTGGTAAAGTGCGAGTGCTGGAATGCAGTATTGAATTTGTTGTTCGTAGTTCCCATGAAATTTCATTGGGCATAGATTCTGAACGATTTTTGCGAGAAGTTTGGTTTTCCAAAAAAACTCTAGACGAAAGTAAACCCTAAATTTGAAGGGATTTACCATTTATTTAGAACCATGCACAGAAATAATGCTGACCTAATTGTTTACATTTACTAAAGGTAGTACATGAACAGATGAAATGGAAAGTATATTGTATGTAGTTCGATGAAATTTTAGATTGCTTTTAATACGAAGTTTAGGACATAAGAACGCAAAATCCCACAATCGCACGTCATCGTACAGTTAAATTACATATTCTATCTACTGGAATCTAAGTAATGACGTTCGTGTTTACCTCTGAATAATAAGTTAATTTGGCCACTACACTCACCATAGTTTAATTAATAATTTGGTTTGGATTATAGGTAATAGTTTCTGTTTAAAAACCATTTTTTCATTTTAAATCCCCTCATGGGGGTCAAATATTGTATCAGAGGGAATTACCGTTCCCAGGAGGGAGATTTGAGGCCGTGAACCTTTTCAAGAAATGAATAATTTTTCCATTTTTCTTTTATTTTTATTTTTTTCAAATATGAAATATTAGTTATTTAGTTAATTTTTATGAATATTTCAAAAGAATAGAAATCATTGAGTTTTTATGCTAGAATAAATTCGAAGAGAGTTTTCAAATCCTCGTAACATTACAGGTCTTACAGGTTAGGTAGGTCTTCCTGTTTTAAAATAGAACAGGATATTTCTTTGTTGTGGGACATTTTCTTCAGTTCTCTACTGTTCTACGAGATATTTCCGCCCCTATTTATTTGCTCTTCAACTTTCAGCTTATTCCATGAACTTCTTTTAATTTTACTGTTTTCGTGAGCTGGGTGTGTGGACACATTAGTGTAAAGATTCTCCGATCCTTTAATTTTTAACTAAATGGTGCTCTCCACCTCCTTCTCTTGGGAACACCTTCGTTGGGGTTAGGGAGGCGTAAAAGATTTATAACTAATATTTCGCTTGTTGAATGGCTTATGTTGTACCCATGTGACATTGTCAACCTTTAAAGTTTGTCAAATGACTTAATTTTCCTGTAGATCAATCGCATTTAATTTTTTTACAGCAATCATTTTTGCGAATGAAAACATTGAGTTCAAAATATGGCAATTTTGCTTGAAAATTATGAGAAGCTTCCATGTTCTCCAGCATTCGAATTCATTTTGTGAGTGTACATTTTTACATGAAAATGTTTGCCACCAGTTGTCTCAATAGCCCATCTTGTTCTGCTTCAAAAGCGTATTTTAGTTGTCGGAGTGTGTGTTTTAAAACTATATAGTTTCCCTTTTTCCGCTCAAGAATTTGAACATTCATTGAACACAGCAATTTTGTGTTTCAAATTATTTCTATCAAATAAAATGAGCGCCAAAATTTAAGCGTGTACTTTTTGCTGAGGATTGGACAACGCTCTGTGCTGAAGGCATCCAATAACATGTATGTGAAATAGCATGTTTAATAAGAGAAAAATAAGGTAAATGTGTAATCAAGCACTGTGGTTACATAATTTTTTACAACTTTTTTATTTTTTTTGACGTGATTTGTTCGTTTTGCAGCCCCCGTGTTGTTAGAAGTCTTCAGCATTATCTTACCAACATATAGGGTAAACTAATCTATATAAATATCGGTTGATATTGTTTCGCTTTGACAATTTTTTTTTGCGTAACCGTTTTCAACTATGAGGGATGTTATTTTGAAATTAACTTTGTAAATACACATAGGTAATTTTATAGATACACATAGGTAACTTTATAGATGTACATTGGGAACTTTATAGATATAAATTGGGAACTTTATAGATATAAATTGGGAACTGTATAGATATACATTTGGAACTTTATAGATATACATCGGGAACTTTATATTATATATTAGGAACTTTATCAATATGCACTGCGAACTTTATAAATATGCACTGCGAACTTTATAAATATGCACTCGGAACTTTATAAATATGCACTACGAACTTTATAAATATGCACTGGCAACTTTATAAATATGCACTGCGAACTTTATAAATATGCACTCGGAACTTTATAAATATGCACTGCGAACTTTATAAATATGCACTG
>JACJUY010005748.1:0-11565 GCA_014220935.1 Platorchestia sp. MABIK
ACAATTGCGTGTGAAGCACTACTTGAAGTACATAAACGAAGATAGGCACCACACATACAAGGCATTATATATACCGCCCATAATAAGATAAATACCCGCGTAACTCACCATTCCAGAACACTTCACCGCTTTTCACACGCTTGAAAACAGGCGTAAAACACATTCAACTTTAAGTCTTTGAAACACAGGGACGCTTTCGTGAAACACAAATGAACACATAATTACGTAGTAGATTAAAACGATGCGTAAAGTACCTGCTTACCTCCAAATAGCAAATGTCGGGGAAGCAAAAGAAAAAAAAAACAGAAGGAAGCTGATAATTGAAAGCTAACTTCTTGGCAACAGAAAAAAATGCTCGAAGAAGGTAACCTTCGATTGGAGATCGTGCAAGAGAAGCGCCGTTCTCAGCTAGCGTGCGCACATTCCATAGAGCTTCTAGCGGGCCATAAGGAAAGAACAACACTGTCGAGGTCCGACAGCTGAGCATGGAGGAGGCACTTCAGTCCGCCAAATTAAAGCAAACTTGTCAAGTTGAATGCATAAGAAGGCTTGCGGTGGGGCTGGGAAGTCAAACAAACCCATGAAGGTAGAAGTATTCCCTCCTCTTTTTCAGGGATGTTTTTTCTTATTTTGTGATCTTTTTCGGCGTTGTTTTTCTTATTTTGCGAGTTGTGAAGGCAGCTGTAAGTTTGTTTAGCCTGTGCAGACCCCCAGCCACTCGTCGCTCTTAATGCATCACGGGGCGCCAGAGCCCGGGCCCCGGGGGACCCTCGCTAACTTGGGCACCTCACCAAAACTCCGGCGAAATAATGCTAACCAAATAAACGCAGGCTTCGGCTTCGAGCAATATTTTCCTTTCAGACACTTAACGCATTACGTAAAAAGATGGAGTATGTGCCTACCTTCCTACTTGAGGCTCTTCCATGCACCTCCCCTTGTCTTGCTTAACATGAAGCTTGAATCTACTGTTATGGACAAGTGTTGCTAAGGATTTGTTACAGTTGAACTGTAAATGAAATGGCATGAGAGCTGACATTGTGGAGCCGTAGGAAATGACATTATTGGCCTCTAGTGATTCTCAATTTTGTTTTGGATGGCTAAAATGCCTCCCCAAGTTTCTTCATTTGTGGGAAGGATTGTGTAAAACAAATATTAGAATCATAACTATTACAGCGAAGAGACTGACACCACATGCCAAAAATTATGAAGTTTTTTCAAGATTTTAGTCTGTCAGCGGCGCCTCCGTAGGCAAAAACTTGACAATTTGTGACGTTTTTCGCTCACTGAAAGAACTCGATCAAGAACGCTAAGAAATTTGAACTTATTTCATTCAACTAAATCTCAGTAAATTTCATATTACACCTTATAGCATTGCGGAGGCAGGAGCGAAATTTTTCAAAAAGTTCATTCAGAAGAAAGAACACTTGAAATCTCTCGCTCCAATTTGTCCCATACGAGAGTACATGAACAAATACTGGGACGTATCAGCGCATGCCCACCTCATACTGCGTGATTCAATACAGGGGACTCGACAACGTCTGCTCCTCTTTCACAGCATTATCGAAAGCCCATCATGAACAACGGTAAATGAATGCAGCCACAAATCATTTCAAGTACAACAATACGTGAGGAAGAAACGTCTCAAAATTCAACGAAACAGGGAATCCAATACAAATAATGAGCTTAATTTCATAAACAATTAGTAATTGCACATGTTTTTCTCATTATATGTTGAAATTTGCAAGAAACGACACGCTGTAATATATTGTAGTGGCCATAACGCTCTTACCCATTTTATCTATTTTCATATATTTTTATCTGGGATGTTTGAAAATTTAAATTTCTAGG
The DNA here is from genome assembly GCA_014220935.1 of Platorchestia sp. MABIK. Classification (NCBI taxonomy): domain Eukaryota; kingdom Metazoa; phylum Arthropoda; class Malacostraca; order Amphipoda; family Talitridae; genus Platorchestia; species Platorchestia sp. MABIK. The sequence goes on from JACJUY010005748.1 coordinate 1,849, forward strand.
TATTTTAGATTGCATTAGATTAGATATAGCTTAGGTGCATAGATTAGATTGCAAGAATATCTATCAGAATGTTTAACAATTTGAACTTCACTTTGTCAACTTTTGAACTTTGTAAGGAGGAGAGTAATGTAATAAAATATGTTCCGTATGATATCTACAGAGACTGAGAAGATTGGGCAGGACGTGCCGTGACAAGCATGGCAATGGTAACACCATTCTGTTGTACGAGTCTTTTACACTAGAAAAGTAAAAAAATTAACAAAAATACTTCCCAACGTTTTCTGTACAGAGTAGCTCGACATCAGTTTCCGTAAGTTTTTTTCATCGTAAATGAAGTTAAAAGTGTCATTATTCCTTAAAGAATCTCCGTCAGCGTACACATTAGCTGTTGTACAGAAATCCCCTCTTTCCCAAGGACCAAAAATAGAGAGAGAGAACGGGACTAAAGAGATCAGCAGCGAAGATCAGGACCGGAAAGAAGACATTAGGGAGCTCATGCGAAAGCGGAAAGCTCATTCAGTAGGTAAAAATGTCCAATGAAAACATTTCCGTAAACAAAAATGCCCAACAGCGAGCAAAACACCCAAAAATGGGCAAACTTGGCAATCAAAATGAACTTCAAATTATGAGGTACTTCACTTTGAAAATGAATATACGAGTACTCGAGATGGACAACTCAGTTGTGCATTGTATGTAAGCCAACACATCTAACTTACTCTAGGGCATTAGCGTTGAGCAGCAATACGAAGCTCGAAGCACCTCTGAGGATTACCGCTACATTAAGTTTAGCTACGCAACAGCCACGCGACGCCACAGAAACAGTTCACCATAGCTTTAACAACCATTAATTTGTTAACGAGCAACCATGGATTTTCTTCGATCTAGAACTGGCGTAGACACGAGAGCGAGGCAGTTACGGCACGCAGCCCCAGCCCGGTAACGAAGGATGTTTGTATGGACAGGGCAGAGGCACTTAGCTTAGCTATCTCGCAGAGCATCTCAAGCTGTATTCTCATGCTCACGCTCCCCACATGTTACTCGCACAAAAGTAACACGTGTTAACCGTGGCTGCGCGAGCGTCCAAAGAGCGAGGCCGATAACGTGCCGATGGACTGAGTGCTCCAACAACCAGTCCCGATGACTTATACGTCAACTTAGACAGATGCAACCTTGTAGTGAATTGACAAGAAGGCATACAACATTCATGTGAATTTAAGAAAGAAGGAATGCAATATCTAAGTGAATATTGAAGAATGAAGAAATGCGAATTTAAGTGAATTAAAGAATTAAGAAATGCAAATTTAAGTGAATTGAAAAATTAAGAGATAAACAAATTCAAGGCTTACAGGATAATAGAATGAAGAAATGACGCATTTGAATGAATGAAAAAATGCAATTTTCAAGTGGGTAAAAAACTAAACAAATGCTGCGATTACGGGAATTAAAGAATGAATAACAGTAACTTTTAATACCGGTGGATAATACAGAAATGCAAAATATTTATGTAAATTGAAAAATGAAAAAATTGCAATGTTCGAGAGAGTGGAAGAACAAACATCGGCATCTACGGATGCTTTATTTCCAATTGAAGCATGATACATATAAACTTTTACATTGGTTTTTCAAATGCCTTATAACTAACACCAGGACGCCATGACGCTTTCCCCCGGTCAAGACCGGTACCCATTTCAGACACCTGGGGAGAGTGGGGCCTTGTGCTTAGAATTTTTATCCTAGACCCAACAGAGAAAATCGCCACCAGCGCCGAGACTCGAACCCGGGTCTCCCCGCTCGGAGTCAGGTCCTATACACACACGGCTATGGCGAGCACTACACACACGGCTATGGCGAGAAGAATGAAAAATCCATCAGATTCTAATCGATAGAGGAAAGGAAGCAGATCGAAAACCAACCACTATCTCATAAATTCAAGATGGTTGAGTAATTTTTCCAGCTCGCTCGAAAAATCAAAACAAACAACAATTGAAATTTGAACAGAGCGCTGGTCTTACGAATAAAATAGGCACGCACGTTTGAATATTGCGTGTAAAACGAACCATCGCAATCAAACTCTAATCAGGAATCACAACCAAACGAACCATCACAACCAAACACCAACCAAAAATTCCAGTGAGTAAAAGATTCACTGTAACTATTCATGCACATAGCTAATGTAGAAAAATAAGTACTCATATTTACGGTTGTTAACAAATAATGTTCAACAAGAATTTCACATAAAATAAACCAAATTGTGTTTTGATTTGCTTCCTTTCTTGTTAACATTATTTCAAATGCCGCAATGGAGAAAATTGTACAATTCGAAACAAATACAACTCGGGTTACATAAACCCATGCTACGTAAGCCGTAGCATTTCTCTAAAAAAATTTCTCTGATGCAGCTCCAAATAAATGATATATTAACCACCTCACTTTACGGAAAACCGATCCTTAAAATATTCTCTGATGCAGCTCCGAATAAAAATTATTATATTAACCACCGCACTTCACGGAAAACCGATCCCCAAAAATATCAGAAGTAATTCAAACAATGGTATCATCATCTTCCAATTTTGTCTCCCTCGCACCTCAATTATTGGGCGGAAAAATTGCATAAATCCGTCATGCAGCTGTTATGAAGCTGAATTTTACCACCCAGCAATGATGAGGTTCTGCTCACATTGTTCTGCTCCTCGCCACGGGACATCACATGGACAACATGAACAAACGTTTTTGATGATAGCATTCATTGTTGGAAGTCCCGTACTTCGAACCTTTATTGCACTAGTTCGGTAAAGTCTTTACGCAAGCTACAGTTCAGCACCTACAATATCTAGCATGAATTAGAAGAGATGCTATTGGTACCGAGTTCCTCGTTTCTCGCACAATACGCGTCGCATTGAAAACAAATGTTGCACTAAATTCGAATATAATTAAAAATTTACGCACCATACAGTATAATATTGAAATGAAACAAAGTGACCAATTCAGTTGACCGAATGCAAAATATGAACTTTACCCATTACCCATTCGAACTGCTACAAACGAAGTAAGTGCATATCATTTTTAAAAGAAAAGAACAATAATTTATTGAAATGAAGTTTACTTATCTTACTGCTCTCTCCGTTCTTGTGTCAGATGTAGAAAGTTTGCAAGGAACGAGAACAATTTCAAAACTTTTAAACAAAAACATGCGTTGTAAAAATTGATGAATTTTGATGAGAGTTCTCGCGTTGGCTCAAAAATATGGCGGCTATGCTCATTGAAGTCGCGCAAGCACCACAAAACCTAAATAGTACAACAGTTGAACATGACAGCAGAAATTTGAAAAGTTTTTTTACTTTTTTGCCGTCTATTCACGAGGCTTGGATCATTCGATGCACCTCGAGAGAAATTTTTCATAATGTTCAAGAACTTCAATATTAGGTTGTCATGGTTGTGTTTTCCGGAACTCTCAACTATTCATATTCCAGATTCCCAACATTTTTTCTCTGGGATGTTTGACAATTTAAATTTCTAGGTATTTTAGATTGCATTAGATTAGATACAGCTTAGGTGCATAAATTAGATTACATGAATATCTGTCAGAATGTTTAACAATTTGAACTTCACTTTGTCAAAATATCTTGCTGAAAGCTTAAATGCTGTTGTCACTATACGTACAGTCAAGTTGAGCTCGGATGCAGCCCGGCGTATTCCCTTAAATATCAGGTTGTTTAGCATGAAACTTATTTGGAGGACTTTTCTTTATCAACTATAAACAAGCCTGATCATTTTTATGCATTTGAATGATCTCGAGTCTCTTCGTTCCTGAAATTTTTTATTTAAAATCACTATTCCTAATCTAACGGATATGTTGACCACCGTATATATTGACTGGTCATTATTTGGTGGTCAGTCAAGGGAACAATATTATTCATGATTAATTTTTGCAACAAGGCGATACTATAACAGCAGCATCTTATTATCAAGACGTACATCGCATGCATGAAAAATTGGAGAAGAAGCATCCAAAACTGGTGAAATGAGATAGACCAATTCTGTTCCACGATAATGCACGACCCCACCCACACCTCTAGAGATGCAGTCGAGAAGCTGTAATATTTCAATGATAAAATTCTGCCACATCCTCTCTGTTCTCCTAATATATCTCCCACTGATTTTTACTTGTCCTCGCATGCCGAACTTTTTATTCGCGACCAAACATTCTTAAATTAAGATAGTATAGTTGAAGCATTCAACAGTTTATTCGTGAAATAGATAAGTTCGAGGATGATAGAATGTATGCTTAAGAATAAAGTTGGACGGAGATCACACAGAGAAGAAAGGATTATGTGTTGAATAAAAAAAACTTTACGGCAATTATTTTCATTCATTTTCAAACGCAACATTTCATCGAGACACCTTAAGAACATTGCATAATTTGTTACTAGCTTACTTGGTTTGGTCTATACGTTCCTACATATTTTCACTTTCTGAACTGGATCCCTGATCACTAAGATGTACCTTCAGTTTTGAATTGCAATTTACTTTTATTGACTACAATTCATTCCGATATTATAAAAAAAAGATACGGAGGAACTGATAAAAAATCGAAAGCGCGTATAAAATTGTTGGTCTAAAAATGTTTTACGAATGAATAAAAAGTTTCACGAATACACTGTAGCCTAGCTGAAATTAATTTTTTCAGTTTGTTTGTTTCCCTCACTCCAACAAAGGTGTTTCTGAGAGAGAGAGAGAGGAAGAAAGCCCCATTTAGCATAAAAGGGGGGCAAACAGGGAATTTGATGTGCGTAATGTGTGTCCTCACACTCTGTAGATAAAAGAAAATAAAATTCGGAGAAACAAGAAAGTAATACTCCTAGGTGCTGAAATATGGGATAGCAGCAAACCGAGGAAAAATGGTCTGTGGAAGGAAGATAAGGTAAAGGTAAAAACAGGCTAAAACGTTATTAAAGGAACGTAATTACATTTCTTTAATAACATTTCAGCCTGATCTGATCTTCGCATGAAATTCATTACATCTGTAACACAACAAAAAAAAAGCCTACTACAACGAGAGAAAGGCCTTCCAAATTAAAAAATAACTTTCTATTTATGACAGCAGGGGTTGTACACTATATACAAACGGTGTGTCTGGGCCCGAGATTTAAGAAGGCAGGCCAATGGATCGCAGCACGCTGAGGCCTGGACTCCATCAGCGGACCTCGTAAACAAACTTTACTTGCGAGTCCCTTGGGCACAAGCTTTGGGAACACCGACACTGCCTACATAAATTGCTTTATACATTTGCTACATTAAATACACATTTAACATAAAAATGCGTGCTACACACTCCACCGACATGAATCTAAATAAAAAAAAGGTACGCATAAATTTCTCAGACAAAAATTGCAATCAAAGGGAAATGCTAAAATTACAATAACAATAGTAACTTTAATTGGGAAAAGAAATAACTGAAATAACAATAAAAACTGTAAGGGCAAATTCTAAAATTCTATGAAAACAATAACCGAATGCAATTGCAGCGACAGATGCACCTTCATTGTACAGAAGCGCAAAATAACTTTTCTCTAAAATCACACCAGTAAAAGAGTACGAATCTTCCTAACTCACCGAAATACTCGAATAAAATTCGTTTTTCCAAAAGTGCAAGTAAAAACAAATTCAGCGTGATCCATCGTATATAAGAGCGACTACAATATCACTCTTTCAAGTATGAAAATTGGAGGTCAAAAGCAGGAATGCGCAAAACCAGCTCAGATTATATAGCAATTACTTTATTAGAATGCCAAGCTGAATGACGATAAATGAACAATCCAACAGTAACATTTTCATCCTGACCATCAGAGACAATTCACTCGTAATGAAAACTCTCAACATTGATGTGTACGTAACATGCTCATTAAATATACATTTTAAATACCAGTCCGTAAAAGTTTCACCGGAATGAACCTAAATCAAAAAAAGTGCAAGTCAAATCCTGAAAATACTAGACGGACCGCAAAATGTTGTAATAAAAATAAGAGTCGATGCTCCTATTCAGCAATAAATCTGTGAGGCTTGAAAAGAGGGAAAACAGAGATTAATGTCCAACACAATCCCCCGTTCCTCCAATGGGAGTTGTTAAAATATTTAATTCATAGCATAATACAAAAGTTGATTCATGTCCTAAGCCATCCTGACTAGAACTAAGCATGAAAAATAGCAGCAGATAAATACTAACGTCAACGTTTCCATCATCTTACGATAAGTTTACACTCACAGGCACCCCAGCGAATAAGTCTTGACAAAAAAGACAGGATCATGGCGTTGCTGTGCTTGCATACTTCGCTCCCACACCTATTCTTATCGAGCTCTACTCGGATTTCGACTCTAAGCCGGATGGTGAACCTCGTTGTACTGCGCTCGGATACTCTTACAGAGACGCACACATGTCCTGAACAATGGTGAGCAGGAGAGGGTGGCACAAAAGATCGCTGCTTCTATAGTGCATGGAATAATTAAGAGTTATGAATTAAGAAAAGAGGCCGTGGCCGTTCTACAAAAGTGCTGTTGACCGCAAGGATTTTTTGTTGTTGGGTCGTTTGATTTCTTTCTTTTTTTCTTTTTTTTCGCACAGACCGCACTTTGGTCATTGTCAAAGAATCACGAGTACTGAACTGGCGGTGGAAGATTAATAAATCCTTCATGTCGACCTTTGAACGGAGCTTGAATTTTCAACCCCGCATCAAAGAATTTTTCAGAAGAAATTAATTCTTGAAAAAATGGTTTCCTTCATGAAGACAAATGTCAATAACAAAAACATTTGTACCAGCAGTCTGTTATGAGCCTCACTCAGTAAGAGGCAACCAGTATTTGCTCTGTTTTCTAATAATTTCCTAAACAGTCTGAACACTGAGAGACTCTACGAGCAGTTATTAGTCTTTTGAGTGTATAAATTTTCTATCAATCAGTTATGAAACTGACGAAAATACCGAACATCACCTAACATCCTTCCAAAAAAAACACTTAAGAGCCTCAATCATTCAACTCTATTTACTGACATTTAAAAATAAAAAAGACCACGTATACAAAATGCAGAAGATCATCAAAGCAAACACAGCACAGCACTCGCAACGCTCAAAAACTGCGGACCGTGTTGGACCCAGCAGAGAGCAAATATAATTTGCGTACAAAGGGCTGTAATGAAGACAAGCGAGGTGAATAAAGGAGCAGGTTGGCGAAGCACAGCACCAACTTTGGTACAAGGGATCGCGCTGTAGACTGCAGCTCGAGCCGTGGATTTATAAACGGTCTTGCCGCGCCCAACTTTTGCGAACGATGGACCTGCGCGCTGGCATATTATGCGCCAAGTTCCCAACGTAAAACACACCACACGAGGACGAGAAAATCTCTCGCGGTAGCTACTGTATTTTTTGTGATTGCTTCCACCTTTTAAGGTGTGTGATGGAGATCGTGGAACTAATAATCGTTCATAATTATGAACGATTATCGTTGCTTCCACCTTTTGAGGTGTGTAATGGAGATCGTGGAACTAATAATCGTTCATAATTATGAACGATTTTCGTTGCTTCCACCTGTTGAGGAATGTAATGGAGATCGTGGAACTAATAATCGTTCATAATTATGAACGATTATCGTTGCTTCCACCTTTTGAGGTGTGTAATGGAGATCGTGGAACTAATAATCGTTCATAATTATTAACGATTATCGTTGCTTCCACCTTTTGAGGTGTGTAATGGAGATCGTGGAACTAATAATCGTTCATAATTATGAACGACTGAATCCTGGCATACATACAAATATGAACTTCCGTAAATGGGAATCAAATCGGAAGGAAAATATATAGAAACTTCAGTACGGTCAGTGTAGAAAAATACTTTGCTTCTGCTTGGAAATTAATCTTCGGCTCTATTTATCATCACACATAGAAGTAAATTAAATTTAATTACGAAATAAATTAACAGCCTTTGCTTCCTACATCATTTTTATTTTAATGAACACTGATTACCGGATATTTGGCAAAATAGAATGTTTTCTTCACCCTAAACGGAAAATTGTGAATAAAAAGTCACACAAATTTTGCTCAATTATCAGGTTTTGAGTGGGTCACCGCTGCTATACTGCCTAACCACAGAAGAACAATTTTTTACCCACCATTGCATTATATTCAAAATGTGCCAAGGAGTTCGTTGAAAACTCGGGTTCTAAAACTGAACCACAACTTCAGATATCCCCTCAAGAACATCAGAACAAAATCCCATATGGTGGCAGTCATAAATTCCAAATATCCTTTAGAATGCCTTCAATTTAGCCGAGGATGTTCATGGAAGTGCGATTTATTAAAGGTGCAGCGTGTGCACAGGGCGGGCAGCAGCGCATTGTATTAACGGAACGACTCCTGGACAGTCGCTTCCTAACCTCTACATTCGGGAGAAGCTAAATTTACCTTATCTAAGCCAAGCCAAAATCAAGTTTTCTCTTTGCTTCTAGTAAAATTTAACACGTTGACTTCGATTGTGCGGTTGCTTACAGTCAGTTTGGTTAGGCTAGATGAAGTCGTTTTGAAAAACCTGCTTTTCTGCTCTAATATATTTTTAACCTTTTTGGAAAGCGTAAAGAATACTATGAACCATAATGTGTTACCTTTTATTCTAAGATTCATTTCTAAAACTATTTCTAAAATAGTTGAAATGTTATTTGTATTTTCCGGTACGTAAATGAACAATTTACCTAGTGGTACACATATGTTCCACTTCGGAGTCAACGTGTCAACCTCAAAGAACACTCAGCACATTGAACCCAAAGACCTCCCAGCATCTGCATTCCTGCAAGGTTGACAAAAGCCGAGTGCTCTTCATGGCCGAATTTTGTTCAAAAATGTACGAACTTCAGGATTTTGGCGCGAAAAAGGTCGATTTGCCAACCTTGCTATATGAACTTCACCAGCGGGAGACAAGCAAGCTGGCCCCTACTATTGCACGAGTAAACATACAATAACATCGCACTCAACATTGACAAGCACATTAAAATATGTTTCGGGATAAAATTATTCCATCCTCAGTGCTGGAAAAAATACAAAATATTTTATTATTAGTTACAATATTTTATTCCGAAACGTTATTTCGCTTTGTAATTCTATTCAGGCCTTAAGCGTCTTATTCATGACTGAAAATATTTTTTATTTCTTCCAGCATTAAAATATGGGGTCTTGTGTTTCATAACCCTAGTATTTTTTATCAGTGTCCACTTGACAAGGTTAGGAGAGTCCGCACGCAGACAATGTGGTGTATTTCGTGAGGGGTCATACGCTCTTCAGATAACACGAAAACCAAAATTTTAAGGTGCAAGCCTTAAGTATGTTTAGTTACACAATGATAAGAAATACTCCGAAACCTAGGATGTCTGAAAAAACTCAAATTTTCAAGGGGTACATGGAGCGAACTCCTATAACGCACAACTACTACAAAAATAAAAATACCTCATGGACGACAGATGCATTTTGGTAGCAAAATTGGGAGTTAGCTAGTGTGCAACGTCTTCAAAGCTTTTCATTTCGAAGAACACATATATGCAATGAACAACAACACTATGTTAAACAAAATAAATAAAGACGTAAAACGACGAAAACGCTCCAATATACACAGTACTTCACGTCAAGATGGAAAGTTAACTCAGTTGTTGAGGAATCATTTTAAAATAGGCAAGCACACAAGG
>JACJUY010005748.1:11579-23739 GCA_014220935.1 Platorchestia sp. MABIK
AGCCATCCCCGCACGTGATTCAGCTATCCCCGCACATGATGCAGCTATCCCTGCACACGATGCAGGTATCTCCGCACACGATGCAGGTATCTCCGCACGTGATGCAGCCATCCCCGCACGTGATTCAGCTATCCCCGCACATGATGCAGCTATCCCCGCACACGATGCAGGTATCTCCGCACACGATGCAGGTATCTCCGCACACGATGCAGAAAATGTGAATTGAAGAAGAGCAACTGAACTCACGGCCTCGGCTCTACAGATTGCTCGCGACGCAACGAATAATGCGCCGCAATAGCTGTCAGAAAAGAATGCAAAAATATCATGGCTAGATAAAAACGTAAAAAAAAATTTCCGAATATGATTTAGCGTTAGAGCTATCAAAATAATTCCAAAACGCTGAGATGCACACGAAAATCCCAATGAATTTAGCATCCAATACACGGTTTACGAACCTTTAGATCTGGAAAATCCTCCCATCGCGACTAACGCTGTAAAGAGAAAAACTTTTCTAGGCCATATGATTTTTTCACTCCAGCAGGGCACGTCAAATTAAAAGCATATCCAGCGTGGGATTTGAAGGCGTCAGAACACATCACGTATTCTGCACAAAACGAGCAGCTTTTTCGGCCCACTCGGGCAGAGAACCCGCGTTCTCCCGACGGACAGTTGCAAGTAGCAGAAAAGAGAACCAACTCGGTTGGTTGTATATAGGCAGCCCTAATGCTTGGGTGTTCCAGGGCAAAACTGGATGGCAGGCCTCAGAATATTATTCCCATTCATTTCTCCCAAGTACTCCTACAGAAACACAGATCTTAGAAACATCTGGCCGAAAAAAGTACTCCTACAGCTTTTAGAACCATCTGACAGAAATCAGTACTCCTACAGCTTTTAGAACCATCTAGCAGAAAAAGTACTCCTACAGCTTTTAAAACCATCTAGCAGAAAAAGTACTCCTATAGCTTTTAGAACCATCTGGCAGAAAAAGAACTCCTACAGCTTTCAGAACCATCTATCAGAAAAAGTACTCCTACAGCTTTTAGAACCATCTGGCAGAAAAAGATCTCCTACAGCTTTTAGAACCATCTATCAGAAAAAGTACTCCTACAACTTTTAGAACCATCTGGCAGAAAAAAGTGTTCCTACAGCTTTTAGAACCATCTGGCAGAAAAAATGTTCAAACCCACATTGATTCATCTACAGGACGGAATTTGGATAAAAATCGCGCTGCTGCACGAAAATTCGCCAAAATTCACCGTTTCTGACTGCATGGTCTGCAGGACGAGGTGGGCAGTTATAAGCGTCAATACCTTCCTTAAGGAAGATATTGACGCAACATCAAAGAGCGTCCGATCCTCTTCCCGCCGTCAGGCTAAACAAATATAAATATCCCTCAGCAGAACGAATCGTCAGGAGCATTCTCGCACACGAGACTTCAGACATCACAAGAAGACAGAGGAAGTAGCGAGCGAAACTCCAGGGATGATGAGGCCTGAATCTTGAATCCTACGAAAACAAGCCGGCACCCGGGCTGGAATTTCGTACGCAAAAATGGAGCTTTTCTTATGGACTTCATATTTTAGGGAAACAGCTTCTTGCTTCCGAGGAAAACGCCAGAATTGTGTACAGTACAAAAATAACTTCAGCTTCTAGACTAATTTTCCCCGATTTGAAACTATTACGCGAAAAAGAGCGTGCTGGCATACAAGTTTATGGACTGAAAATATTTTGTTACATTTGCATTGACTTTAATAACAGTTTTTTGCTCACTCGCTTGGATTGATAACTGAACACTACGCAAGCGCATAAGATTATGTTGTAAGTTAGTTTGAGTCCCCGTAACCGCAACTAAGTTGTTTCCAAGAGAGAAAGGAAGACGGCCCCATTCTGTGTGGACATAAGGAAACGAGGCGTCTATGTTCGAGGTGTGTCCAGACAGCCAGCGCATGGGAACAAGAAGACCGAAAGAAGATCATGAAATGATATTAGAAGTTGGAGAAAAGAATAAAATTAACTGATGAAACACAGCTGTGAACCGAATCTAAACCAAAAACCTAATTTATTTCAAGAAAATGAAGGCTACCTAACCTTCGTCTAGGGATCATCTCACATCTTTCCCTAGATCGCTATTTCTCATAGTTTTATCCTCTTGTGAATATTAAACATTACCATGACCACATATATTATTTTCAATTATACTTCAATAACATCGAATAAATTCACTCCGCTATTATCCTAGCACTAAAGTTGAGGAACAGAAAAAACGGAAAAGAATTGAATTATTCATTTACAGTTCACATGAATGAATTTTAATCTCAACTCATTTAATGCCGTTATTTGCGACAACGGGAGCGCATGAAAGAATAACATTTTTCAGTTTAAATCATTCATAAATAACCTTATCATGTAAAACGACGTACAAAACTCCCCTGGTTTCGAAATTTCAACATATTTACGGCATCGCAGTAATATCAAATGATTACGGCATCGCAGTTATGTCAACATGTTTACGGCATCGCAGTAATGTTAAATATGTTAACAGCAAGAAAAGCTTTTTGCAAGTTTACCCCAATCAATTTAATTGTCTTTCAAGCAAAGATTTTGAAACGTGGAAAATTATTTCAATCATCTTAGGGTAAATTTAATCGTTATGGTATTTTTAATTTAAATATCTTCTTCAATAAATTTAAGTTTTTCGCCGGAATTTCGAGTCTAAGATGATAACATTAAACTTCAGAAAATAACTTTGAGCTGCGCACAATAACTCTAAAGCCTCGTTCGCAGGTTGAGGGTCAAAATGAAAAGCTCGCGTGCACTCTCGATGATTGAGGGCAGCGGCGGCAGGCGGGCAGCTGACGTGAGCGAATCAGGGAGGTGTGACCCAGCGTTGCCGAATTGCCATTTTCTCTGGCCAAATCGTCAAATTTTGGCATTCCTAAATTAAAATTTGGAAATGAGTACTGCTCTCTGGGCTAATAACATCAAATTTTTGCATTCTTAAATATAAATTTAGAAATGAGTACTGTTCTCTGACCAATGTCATCAAATTTTGACAATCCTAAATTAAAAATTTAGAAATGAGTACTTACTGCTCTTTAACCAATCTCATTAAATTTTGGCCTTCCTTAAAAAAAATTCTGAAACTATTTCCTACTGAATTACTTCACTGACATATTAATTATTGTACGAATGCCTCCGTCAGATCTGTTCTTTAGCCACTATGTTCAAATTTGGCTTTCCTTGAATGAAATTGAGAAATGAGTACTCTAATTGACGTGTCTTCTGGGCAAAATGATCAAATTTGGCCTTCCTTAAACACAATTTTGAAACAAGTACTCCAATTGATCAGTTTTCTGGCTAAAATGATGAAACTCGGCCTTCCTCACATGAAATTTAGCCATAACTAAAGGCAACCATGCAGTGTTGTCAGATGCTGGGTGCTCTTTAGAGCCGCAAATCATCACCAAAAATGGCCAAGTTTCATCATTTTGGCCACAAAAAGCCCAACTGGCCACGCCGGCATGCCCTGCAGGCCGTCGCAGCGTCCCGACTATACCTGCGTTGAAACCCTAAATTTTCACGGATGTTCTCGGCAGAACACGACACTTTCCATTTCAATGAAGGGAGCTCGATTATAAATTGTAGTCATAAATTTGATCTTATTTCGAGAGCCGGGGCCGAAAAATCAGCGAGTTACTGGCACCCCACACAGGAGGTCTCCTCTATACGACCAGCAGGAGATGAGGTAGCGAGCCACTCGATGTGACTTTCTTCTCTGTGTTGGGGAGCATAAAATTTGTTACAGACTTAAGACTGTTTTTAGAAAATCTACATCATCTCGTGTAACACTCAGCAGCCTTCTATAACTTTGATTTTTTTTTAATTTTCTCTTTTGTTTTGTTATGGCGTACATTTACTCTGGTAAAACTCGGCAGCCATCTACAACATAAATTTAGTCAACTTACTGTTTTGCTATAGCGATGAACATTTACTGTTGTAAAAAACCGGCAGCCTTCGACAATTTTGAAGTTTCGTCTTAACGTCGAATTAACGGCAATCTATTCTTTTGCCACATACTGCTGTATCTGGTATCGAATATTTTCGGATGGATTATAACCACCAGCTGTAACGCATTAAACGATAAACGCACACGTTCAATTGACGCATATGTCTGCTTAAACTACATAAATCCCTCTTCTAAATTCTATAATGCCACAGCAAGGAAGAAAAGACAATCTTAATTTCCCAACAAACATCATAATAACATCATCAATAACATCAGAGAATCAGAGAATCGAAGAGCGGTTTCAATCAGCGCCGCCAGTTTATACGGCAGTTTTATTTTTTCACACAACTACCAGAAAATGACAGTACGTCCCATAAAACAACCACGAGACTCTTCATATAATACGAAAATGATGAAGCCCTTTTCATGCTGTGAAGCTTATCTATGATTAAACCGTTATCTTCTCATGGTTATTAATGAACTGAAAAAAGCTCCAAAAGCATCAAATAAAATGGGGAACTAAAGGCATCAAGTGATCTGAAAATAGAGGCAACGCACAGCACGTTTCAAGTTGTAAGGCCAATAGTTGAAAAGTATTATAGATAAATACCTTTAGTTAAATCCTGATTTTCTCACCGTAATTTTTGAACTAAAAACACAATCCTTACCTTTTTACCACACATAACTAAAAACGTAATCCTTACCTTTTTACCGTTATTTATGAAGTAAAAAAAACAACATGTCCACCTGCATTAAAGTGGCGACGCAACAGAAGCAAAGCACCTCGACATCACCTTAGTCGTAAGGTCTATAGTTAGATGTTTTATAGATTAATACCTATAATGAAAGTTCAATCTTCACTGTTTCACCGTTATTTACGAGCTAAAAAAGCTACATGTCTGGCATTAACGAAGCAATTGAAGCACAGCACTCGGCACGCAGATCACGCTTCCGTCCTGACCGCCACAGCGCACTGTCACGTGGCTCTCTGCCATCCAGGGCACCCGATTAATGAAAGGCCCACAGATTTCTCATCGCCGCCGCCAAAGAGTTTAATTCTGTGATCCATTTTATGGCTCAATAAAGAGGTGTAACCACTCAGGGTGGCAGAGCTTAATTAAAAATCCGCTGAAAATACAGGTTTTGACGGAGACATCTCATCTGCCATCGAACCTTTAATCGACTATGAAGGGCTGGAGTAATTAAATGCCTCCATCATCGTGTTTGCATCAACTCTCCAAAAGAAGGAAGAATGTAATAAAACTGAGCATTGATAAGCCTCTATTGCCGAGAGCAACTTAGAACATGGGATAAAAGAGAGGCAGTTCAGGCATTGCTGGCTGCTACTGTACTTCGCTGACAAATGTTTCATAGAGCTCTTAGAGACTTCAATCTACCTTACCTAATAATACCCTTGGTGTGGTCATTTATTTGCTTGGTGTCCGCTTCTTAAGAAATAGCATTTTTGATTTGATGAACGTTTGATGACCGTATCTGTAGAAACGAGTTTCACCAGTACACAAGTACAAGAATATTTTAATCACGGGTACTGTTAGGATGGATGCATTTGTCAACTACTTTTGGAAGATTTATTTAGAAGAAACATCGAATCCCGTTATTTTCAACAGACCGTGTACGTGTACACTAGTGTAATGCAGAGCTTTGAGTACAATATTACATCCTTCGAATCGAACATTTAATTACAGCATTTTTCCTTCAATAGTTGATTTAAGAACGTCATGCAGTGGTAAACATGTCAGTAACACAATCCACTAGGAAATAGTTTAGTAACGTCTTCTAATAGTTAATACTTTAGTAACCCCACTAAATGATTAATTAGTCAAGCAGAAGGGACCTTTCTTTAATTCTGACAAGCAATAGTGGCCTTAATTTTATGTTTGAGAAGCAGTACTGTAGTGGCTGCATGACTGCACTTTCACTTTGACATGCAGTAGTAGCTGAACTTTCATTTTGACAAGCAGTTGTAGCTGCACTTTCACTTTAGCAAACAAAAGTTTCTTCACTTACGTATAGACATGTAAAAGTGGCTTAACTTTCATTCCATAAGCAGTAGAAGTTTTAATTTCCCATTAATTTTACACTGACATGCACTACGCCGGCTCGGTATTCATTTTAAAATGGCACTCTGCTTCCTCTTAGAGAAAAAACCACTCATTGTTATACCCATCAATTTCATCACGCAGTAACAGGCAGAAATGCAAAATAAATATCATTAGTGACTTCGTGTTAAGAAGCAAAAGGTGTTGCCGTCTTACCCACATGATAGAAGCAAAGCGTAAAAAGGAACAAAGAGATATAATTGAATCCTGCTCAGAATTGACAAAATTAGAGTTTCCGGACAATATTAAATCCACTTGCAACATTGATTTTTATGTTGAAGAAAAACTGCCAGAAAGTTTCTCGTGTAATTCAAATCTGCATCTTTACATAATTTACGAACTGTACAGCTCATGCCACGGTAGAAGAAACAAGGTAGGGTCAAACCAGTCCTTTTTTGTTGACCCTGTGGTAATGCTGACGTCATGGCAACGAACCAAAAGCAGCGCTCATGTGGCATCTGGAAACACTGCTAGCCCCAAATCTGGCACCGCTATTGGCCTAACGACATGTCGTAATGGTGACGTCATAAAGTTTAGGTGCAGAAAACCAGGATAGCAGTGAACCAAAATAAGTGATCCTTAGTAAAACAAAACACATTTTATTTCAACAAAAAGAAGGCCTGCCTAACTCTCAGCTCAGGACCTCTCATTTTCCCCCTGGGCGTGCTAATTCAAATAGATAAAAATAGTTGTATCCCCCTGAAAGGCGAGTATCAAGGGCGATACGCTACTTGCACCACATTAAAACACTTCCACAGACAGCAGTACTCAACTTCACCCTGTCCCTATCTCAAAAGGTGTGGCGCTGGTTGAAACTATGGGCAATTCGAGTTAAACTGTCAGATTTAGAGATGAGGTTAAAGAGTTGAAGAAATGTTAACTTACCAACAAGACCGTCCAAATCAAATCACCCGTGTCGTGAATATAAAACTTACACAGACGCAATTCTGAAACGTGCGTTTTTTTGAGAAACGTGCGTTTTTTGAATGGGCAGATAATCGTTAATGCCTGACGGTGTGGCTCTGTAATTGCGTACACGTTATGGACAAATAAACATGTTATAAAACGCACGGTTTTACAACCGTGGCAAAACTGAGTGTTTTAACAGCGGCAGAGCGCACTAATGAGATGGAAAAAATGTGATAGCCGTACGCAGGAGGTCGTTTGCGAGCAAACAGAAAAGGCAAAGACGACTGAAATTTTTACCTTCACTCAAAGCTACCGTCAGCAACAAGCAATGAGGATTTCACAGTGGGTAGTTAGACTTAGATTTGTGGAAGGTTCGTGCAGTCGATTTATTACTTGAAAATTACTTATTACTTGAAAAAAAGGGCTTTGACATTAACACTGTACACGTATGTAGCGATGTGAGCAGCCGGTGTACACGGAAGGAATTTTCAAAATGCTGCAGACCGACCAGTGGTCACGAACTCCATTCTAATAAATACTTAATCCAAGCTAAATAAAAATACCATTCCAGTTGATGTGTGACGTTTACAGAATTGCTTATTACAATTACAAACATTGACCTCAGTTTTAACACATCGCGGTCAACGAGTTAGGAAGAAACGCTAGCTTCTTAAGAATCAACCTTTTCCACGCTCGAGAGAAGATGAAGAACACTGACGAGAACAGACACTCAGGGTACTCCCATCCCCGAAGAGCGCAAAGTCCCAAGGTGTGCCTAAGGAGAATAGGGGTTCCTTGGCACTGCAGTTGGTTGGCAACTGAGGTTATGAAGCACGAATTCCTAATTGTTCGTGCCCTTTATTTTCCCGTACTCAATTTTAAATGTCCGGGCATTTTAAAAAATGTGACAACGTTGTTGACTGAGGCCACCAAAAATAGGTACCCAAACTTTAAAAATGTTCAACCTTCGTGTACTTTTTTTAAGAGAAAGAAAGAGATTTGGAAGATATTATAATTATTCCTTGACGGTTACCTCCGGATTGACAGGGGTAACTGTCATTGCGCAATGAAATTAGTTATAAGGTGTGTGAAAACCCAATGTAGAAGATGATATGTATCAGACTTTATTAAAATAACACATCCTTTCTTTGAGTTCTTTGAGTCACGCAGTGATGCACTCATGAGTCATTTTCTCTCATCTTTTATCATCGCGGGTGGTTCGGTTCGCATCTTCTGACAATAAAATTTAGTAAGAGATCAGACTACGAGTTAGTTTCAGCATCTCTAACCTCAACGAAATTGTTCCAGAGAGAGGAAAAAGGAAGGCATATTAATTATGAAATACAGGGAACAGGGAATCTATGTAACAAGTGTATCCTCATACCGTGCGTACACACAAAAAAAAAAATTCAAAGACGGTTACGAAAGGAGACAAAAGTTGACAAAAAAATAAAAGGTGCTGAAAAACAGTCAGCAGAGAGAGAAGGTCCACAATACATTAAACTAAAATTTTTTCACTTCAACAAAAGGACCTCAGCTCAAGACCTCACACTTTCCCCTGGGAGCATCAATTCCCATAGACCCAGTAATTGTACCCTACAGAGGGGATACTTTAGCTCAAACAGATTTGTTAGCGTCACAGATAACGCTTGCAGTTAAGCGCAGTTCAGCGAACTTCAGGATATAACATTTGGAATCAATACAAGTTATCCACTTCACATGACGGCGCAATGATCTCAATTCCAAAGCTGGAAACTTTATTGGAATTACGTGTCTATTATTCTACAGCTCTCGCAATTGAGCTGGGCCCGAATGATACACAAGTTTAGATAATTGCAATCGTGATCACAGGGAAATTTGAATCCCGAGAAAAACCATGCGATTACTTTCAGAAAAATACGACTCCATTCTCTGCAAGCGATTAATTGCACGCGCGCAATTCTCGATTAACGATGGCTGAATTAAAAGAGTTAATCCCACGGTGCATGAATGCTCGAAAAGAATTTTTAAAGTGATCTCTGAAAAATAAATTGAGAATAAAACAAGTGTTTTCCCAGAACGCGACTGCAGGAGTCTATTAAATTATTTTCTGAAAAACATGGAAAATGAAGTCGCAGGGGTTTGTTTACAAAACATCAAATTGCAAGATCACCATAATCATGAACTTGAGCTTCGAGGCAGATCATCAAACACACAAGTACGATCTGCACCTGACATAGTTACATACGTACGAGACTTGTATATTCTTACGACTCTGATACATGATTATACAAGAATACAAGCAGGGAGGCACTCGTGATAGTGAAGGCTGGCTAGGATAGAATTTTGTAATGGTTTTCTTCTAATTAAATTATTCACCGAGAAGACTAAACGAATGAGGTTGCGATGTTTGTGAACATTGATTTCGCTCGAAATTCTCGATATTTTCGAGAGGAACACTTGTGTTAGCAACAGCATGTTAGCTGCCATGTTACGGACGATGATGAACAGTGCAGGCACGTCGATTCCACTAACCAAAAAGAATTTTAAATTCTAAATTTGGTCTCAGCTAAGCTATGCAAAAAAATAAACGAGTCTTCACTAAACACTACAAGACTAAGGACATTCTTTCTTATTGTCAAAAGTCGCGTAATCACGAGGTAGAATTTTATCCCTAGAATACTCAAACAAAAGTTCCTTGTGTTCTTTCGATTGTAAAAGTTGCAGACGCATACGTTGGACTGCATCCCAATGATCCACGCATCTAAAGATGACTCGACGGAGAAAGCGCGCATCCTAAATTGTTAAAAAAGAAAAGTTGACAGAGAGACACAAAAAGCGAAGAAACACAGAAGATCGTCATCATACAGGCGCCATGACGAGCTGACCCAGAGTTAGTATTAAGAAAACAATACAATAATCCTATAATACAACACCTTTTTGTTTTTTGTCATTTTCATACTGTTTTTTGAGTCTTTTTTGGTGTGTAGTGTTTTAACACTTTGACTGTGACGTGCGCCACCGGTGGTACACGGAGGTAATTTTCATAATGCTGCTGACCGACCAGTAGTCGCAACTCAATTTTCACAGGAATTCAATCAAAGCTAAATAAAGGCACGATCCAGTTTATGCTTAGGGTTTTCCAAACAGTTTACTACACTCGACTTTACATTCGAGTTTGGTGTTGAACTTAATATTTAGTTGCCGCAGTTGAAGTGTTAATAGCAGCCCTGCCCTAGCCCCCTCGCTCACGTAGTCAGAGGAAGGAGAAGAAGGACCTCTGGCGTGAGGAACTACCAAACGTGCACTCATTAACGCCACTGGGATGCTGGAATAGAATATTCTGGAATGGAATATTCTGGAATGGAAACCGCGTTTCCGCGGTTGTTAACTGTTGGTTTGGTTAGGTTGTCAATAGCAAAATAGGAAAATCAACTTTAGTGCTCGAATGTATTATTGTCCTTCTTAAGAAATATGAAAATACAATTGCATCTTAACATTTCACCTGGTATGATGGTAGTAATTTTTTTGAACAGGTCACGAAACAGATCAAATGTAATTCATTTACCCGGTACGTGAATGAGCAATTTACCCATTGTACCATACATGGCCAAATACACGGAGAGCGTGCTGTTAAAGTGAACTGGAATTCAAATTGAAGTGGTAAAAGATTAAATGAAACGTACCCTCATTTGGTTCTGATTTTGTAGGTACAAAATGATTTCATGTATAAAGGATGTCTGCTCGCTTTATGGAAATCTCCTCGTTGACCTCAGGTAAGTCACCAAGCAGTAAATGTTTTCAACACGTTCCTCGCATATTCGGTCACAAAAATTGCTCATTTAGTACCAGCATAAATGAATGACATTTCATGTTTTGCGACCTTTAAAAAAATAACCGTTGTCATACGAGGTAAAATGTTATCGCGCAACTGTGTTATTCATACTTATTGGGAAGGATGAAAATGCATTCGAGCAGTGAAGTGGGTTCCCAATTCCGCAACTTACAACCTAACCAAACCAACCACGGAAACGAGGGGAACGTTTTCAATCTCGATGAGTTCACCAAAATTATAACAAGATGAGCAAAACCTTTCAACAACGTTGCATTTGTAAGGATTAAAATTTGCTGACAGAATTACCGACCATTAAGGAAGGCAGTGTCAAAGAATCATTCAACTTCCTTTCGTGGTATTAATACTGAGCTTGACGATATTTTTCAAGTCGAAAGATTGTCGTACAGTTTAAATTGCCCAATTTGACTCAGTATGAGTGAAAAAAACAAAAAATAAGAACACCCAGGGAGTTCGAGTAAGTTAACGGTCCCATTTCTACACGTCACATCTCGTGTAAAGTTCGATTTAGAGACCTTACGCGCACGTCTCTTGGGACTCGCTTTATTTACACGATGAGGGAGCAGCCTTTAAAATTATTTCGTGTATTTTAAGCCAGACCTTTTCTAATAAATTTATTCAGTGCATCAAAATGAACATAAACAACCTACGCCAAAAACTCGCAGCCTCATGAATTATAATAGAATAAATCATCACAGGAGACAACTAGTACAGAACAAGATCCCATAAATTTAATAGAATAAATTATAACAAGAGTGAACTAGTACAGAACAGGACCCCATAAATTTAGTAGAATAAATTAAAACAGAAGTAGACTAGAACAAAATAGGGTCTCAAAAATGTAATAGAATCAATTATAACAGGAGTGGAATTGAACAAACCAGGGCCTCACATATTCAATCGAATAAATTTCAACATGAGTAGATTTGAACAGAACAGGGCCTCATAAAGTCAATAGAATACATTACAACAGGACCAGAACAGAACAGCGCCTCATAAATTCAATTGAAAAAATTATAATATGATTACACTAGACCAGAACAGGGCTTCATAAATTCAACAGAAAATAATTACAACAGGAGTTGAATAGAGCAGAACAGGGCCTCATAAATTTAAACAAATAAATTATAACAGGAGCAGACTAGAACACAACAGGAACGAGCGGTGTAGTCTCTCCTAGGGTTGCTACCCAAGTCTCACGCCGACACACTAATCATGCGCAGGCATTACAGTAGAAGTAGAATAGGAACAGCAGTTGCAGTCAACAGCAAAGAGCAAGAGGGACTCCAGCCA
>JACJUY010005748.1:24801-57126 GCA_014220935.1 Platorchestia sp. MABIK
AACATGATGATAGAGGAGATTGTAACGCAATAAGGTAGCAGATCAGCCGATATCACAGCAACAGCGTTGTAAATAGTCAGCGCAAATGACAAGCACCGAGAAGGGCTGCATACAGCTAGAAAATAACCAATAGAGCTGTATAAATAACTGATTTGAAATAACCAATCGAACATTGACGTGTTCCATGTCCGTCCCTTTGGCTTATTTGTAAGGAATGCATCGAGATCGGACATTAATATCGTAACTGCGATACGACCCCACCAGTGAGTCGTACTTGAGTTTTTCCTGCTGCGAAACGACCCAGCGATCGGTCGTTTCTAAAATTTTCACAATCATTTAAAATTAATGGTCTTTAATAGACCCAGTAAATGTTTTGGTTTTTACAAAATTTCTAACAAATTCCAAATTTGAGTTGAATACTGAACTCCAGTTTAACCCATCGCAGTAAATGCATAAAAGTGGTATTTGTACGGGCAAAAGAGGTGATGAAAAAAGTGTGAGGAGAATCGATCCATTTTTGTAAGTTCAGAATACTCAAACATATCTTTAACAACAGCATTCATAACTGAGATGGTGAACATTACAGAGATTCATCACACATTCATGACATGTACAGATGGCTGTTATTGTTCAATGTGAACGCTTTTATTTTGAATACTTACGTAGCAATTAGGATTGAACATCGATACCAAGTAAATAATTTTAAGAAGCCCATCAATGCTGCAAATAACTTTGAAACGTTCGTACATAAAAGAAGTGAAAACAAATGAAAAATTTTACTTGCCTTTAGGAATTTTTTCATACGTTGCTGTTGAATATCGGTAGTCTCACATGAACATACAAATGAGGGCCGTGTATTTTAACGTTCTCAAATGATAGTCATGGGCAATTAAATGGAATTTCAAGTTTCTTAAAGCCTCCCTAATCACAATAACGTTATTAAGGGAAATTGCGAAAAAATCATTCTTTATTAAATACGTCACCATTCTGTACTTACGCATACACGTGAATTAGAAGAGCTACAGAGTTGCCGTGGCCGAGTTGATTTCTCGGAGATGAAGGCAGATGGGGTGAGACGAATAACTCAATCGTACCACTTTCCATTGGTTAGTTCCGTCACAATCCAGTTGAAATTTCTGTATCACGGTATGAAGTCATCGAGTCTCAAAATCAGAGACCCCATCTGAGAAGCGAGCTCGCCAATGAGAACCATGAGAGTTTCCCCGGCGGCACGACGCTCGTGATTAGAGTCGGGTCTTATGAAGGGTCGTCGCGGCTGGATCCCTTTTCATCTTAATCGAAGACCCCATAAAGAGAACACGAGAAGGATCGAACTGCAGCGCAGCCCAAGATGGCAGACTCGGTCGTAACACGGTGAGCTTACTTAGCCGACCTGTGTGGTCTGCGAGACGGACTTGATGGATGGCGTTGCCGCCGTTTCAAAACGTCAAAGGCGACAACCAAACTAATGAAATGAGCGAGAATGGACGCTCTAGGAAACGATGAGTGTGGGAGCTACATATATTTAAACATGCTGCGCATTCGGAGGCGTGTACAAAAAATCCGACCGAAGATCAACGATGAGCACGCATGTAATGAGCTAAGAAGTCGTAGTCAGCACGAAACCTAATCTCCCTCGTGGCAATGAGTGATGACTGCGGCCAAGAACCCGCGTTCTTGTTCGTTCGATAGTCCTGAAATAAATTTGGTGCCATCTGTTAACCAGTGGTTGCATAAGAACACAGAAGTTTAAATGAGCGAACGAACAGAGACACAAAATTGGGAATACATTAATTTCCTCATTTCGGATAGCTTATCCTCCAAAACTTGCAATCTACCGACGTCGAACTTGTGAGCAGCAATTGATGAAAGTCCTACACATCATCCATCTTCGTCTCGGCTGCATGATAGCGGAGAATGAAGCGGCTCTAAAACAACTTAGATTGCATCCTTGATTACTTTCACTGATTTGCACGACCAGTTCTTCTCTTTGCAAAGCGAAACTTTAAAGGAACATAAATTTAAAACCTTAGTTGCCTTATCTGGAGGTATCTACTTTACAAGGACTTCGTTACCTGGCACAAGATACCAAAGGTATCGCCGAGCCGTGGGGTACCGTTGTAGCGACGCCGGCGTTCTGGCACAGATCGAAACTCGATAGAAATTTACGGAGGCTTAGACAATTATTAAATTAGAAAAAAATATGAGTCACTGTTAGTAGTGATCACCTATCACTTTATAAACGATCTGAGATAAAGCTGGTAGTATTTTACATAAATTTAACATCGCAGGTCATTATGAATTCATGTTCAAATTCTTCAGTTGAAAAAGTTGTAGAACAGCCTATGATTATTATAATTATACACGGGGTTTTTGCCAGCATTGTCGGTGCATTGACGTTTCAAATGTACAACAGAAAATATTTTTAATGCAAATAAACAGTAACAGAACTAATGTACTTGTTCTGGCCGAGTAAACAGGAAAGTTCGCACATTTTTTCACAGAATTTCTCTCTACACTGAAATGAAATTTACGCAGTAGGAGATTACTGAATTATTTACGTTAAAAATGATCCCACTCTCGCGGAGCTGTTCCTTGGCAATGCTTGATGGAATCTGTTCAAAAAACATAAAAAATGAGAATTATAAACATCCAAAAGTAGGCATTGCTAGCTACCTCGACCAACAAATTAAGAAATGTTTTTTATGGCTTTTGTCGACGTATTAATGATTTTTGACAACCGCTCGAGATTAATTGTGAAGCCAATCTAAATTAAATGAAAGCGACGTTAATTTCTCAAGTTTTTTAAAAGTCTGAAACTGAATAAAGAGCATGATTTAGGTAAAATTTTTTTGAATCATTAGAAATAAGTTTGAAGCATGTATGCAATCAGTTTGATAAAAAATTGTAATACATTTCACAATGAAAATCAGAAAATTTATTTTAAGGAAAACTTGCATGTTGAACAATAAAATGTGTTTCACAATTTAAACGTTGTATTTTCGAGAAGCAATTTATGAAGCAAAATATGAAAAGATGACAAAATTACCATCACTTTCAAATCAGTAACTATAATTCACTCCATATTCACGAAAAATAATAGATTATCATTAAATCATAATTAAATGCAAGCTTCTCCAACCATAACTAAGGTGTTTCAAAAGAGGAAGGCTAAAAGCACCATTTACAATGGATTTAAGGGAACGCAGGTTCTATGCACAAGGCGTGCTCCCACTCAAGATCATTGCGCGTAGAAACAGTAAGTTAAGAAGATAGGTTATGAAAAATGAAAAATAAAACAATAAGTGCCCAAAAACAGAACATCAATGAACAAGAAAAAGCAGCAGCGTTACTTCTAAACGCCCCCACAACCTCTGATGGAAGATCAAAGTTCGTAGAGGATTCTGGTATAGAGACAATATTCATAAATTGTGTGTATGCTATGGAGACAATATAAATTCTGTGTATGTTTAAGAGTAGGCTTATGCCGAGAGCGAAAAAATAACGACGGTTCAGCTGCCACACATGCCTCTCTCATGGAATTAATTTCTCGCCGAAATGTTTTTGCCGATTAATGAGATGATGTTTGTGAACTTGAGAGTTGTTTTGCACGGTGAAGTGGGCGAACAGAGTACAATTGAGCGGACATCAAAGCAGGGGAATAACATGGCGAGCTCAAGAAGGCGATCGTCATGCATCTATATTTTATCGGGGAGCAAGGATAGAACTTGCAAGCATTCATATCGATATCAAAGACACCTCAAATTATTATGAATATTTAATGTGCGTAAAAATTGGTCACTTTTTCCAGACATAATTGTTCGGCATTCATCAATACAAAGCAGAGATAAAACACGACCAATGCATTGCAATAACAACTTATGCATGCAAACTGAAAGTAAAAACATTGAAAACAATCTTCGAGGAAAATAAATAGCAAAGCTCAAAGAAGTGTAGAATGAATGTACAAGAAACTAATTAGGGCATGGCGTGCAGTAGCATCGTCGAACAACATAGACAAGTTACACTGAGGGCAAATACACATAGATTATAAGTTAGTTTAAACCTCACTAACCGCTACAGAAAAGAGTTTATCGAAGAGAGGAAGGAGAAAGGCACCCTTTAGTACGGAGATAGGAGAATGGGGAATCTATGCAGAAGGGGCATAGATACAGGAAGTTGAGAAAGAAGTTCATGAATCAAGATAAAAGGTGAAGACGAAAGTAGTAAGTGCTGAAAAACAGGACAGCAGTGAACCGAAGAAAAGGTGATCCTTAACTTAAAAAACATTTTATTTCAACAAAAAGAAGGCCTACCTAACTCTCAGCTCGGGCCCTCACACATTTTCTCCCTCGGAGCGCCAATTCCCATAGATACAATAGTTGTATCCCCCTGAGGGGAGGCAAATACACATTGACATTGAGTTTTTCATATCAGCTCAAAAGAGCTTCAATGAAGTCACTCTGATCGTGTGAAGAGAATCACAACGAGTGAGCTAGACATGCTCCAAAAGTGTCTGACGTTTTTCATAAGAATAAGAAATTTAAAAATAAGACCAGAACTTTCATTACAAAAACAACACCCGAGTCTCTTACAATGAACACATTTCTAGGTAAAAATTTTATTTTAAGGCATTATCATCTAGGTTATGACGAACAACAGTTCCCATTAATATCGTTTCCGTAAACTTGAACAAAGGACGAAGCTAAGTCTTTCGACTCGGCAGAGACGCTCAAGTCCGGCTGACGACCTGCAGAAGCAACGCATTGCATTCGGGGGAGAAGCTTTGCATGAAGATGGAGAGCTTTAGACGCGGTCGTGTCTGGCAAGAGCCTGGCATTTCTAGGCAGACAGGAACCGTACAGGCAAACCGTAGAACAATCGTAAAATAGAGGACAAAATGTAGCATTGGTGGAGCGATACAGGGACGACTTTCTTCTCTTGGGATGCCTTAAAGTTACCCTGGAATGTGTGTAAAGAAGGCAAAGAAAGGCGCGGCTGTGAGGAGGCAAAAGCTAATCAAGTTAAAGATGAGAACATGAACAATTTAGTGTGTAAAAAATAAATGTAAAAAAAAACTTTTCAAAATAATTAATGAACTAATACGAAGTTCAGCAATAATTTAAGACAACAATGGTGCAGAGAACAGAAAATATTCGCAATCCAGCTAGTTTTAATTCATATATTTCTCTGTAATTAATTTCTACGAAGGACAAATAAAACATATGTATTTAAATTCTAATATAAATTAATATCAATCTGATATTATTAAAAAAAATTCTAATATCCACAAAGTAAAATCAATTTGCAAAACTTACCAATAGAAAATAAGGTCAATTCTAATTCAGGCAATACTAAAAAATTATTAATATTTATAAATGTCGAGACATCAACAGGATCCCCGTTCGCAAAAATTATTCGAAACTAAACGAAGAGCTTCATATTTCAACAACTTCCAAGGCCATGTTGCCACTACTGCCGAAGCTTTCGTCAATTCCTATGTTAATTCCTAGGATAGGGCACGCGGGAATCAAGCCCGGCCACTCAGCCTTCTGACAAAATAGCTAAATTTGGGAGGTTAATAAATTCATTAGTAAAGGCTATCTCAAAACAGCTCAAATATGTAGTTCTTTACAGTCTTAAATTTTTTCTCATTGAGCCGTTACAACAACCAACGTTTATCAGACAGGTAGGTGCATCAGGTTATAACCGACCTCAGAATAGCGACGGAACTACCACTCGGATGCCCAATATTTACAAAGGTCCAACATTTACATACCCTAAAATGCACTAGAACTGCGAAGAAAAGAAGATGTTAACTGCCCCAGGATGGTAAAGAGTATATCCCTGATTAAAAAAACAGTCGATAAAAAAAACATCTCAGTAATGTAATTAGAGTCACCGTGCAAGAGCATCAGGTCACAACCGCCGACATCGGCAAGTCGGGCGAGCGTCCGCAGATGGAAATGGCGAGGCAAGAGAAACAGCACAGCTACTTCAGCGAGAAACTCGCGCGCGGCTGCAGAACATGTCCTGTTCTTGGATTGGTTTAGGGGACGCCGGAGACCATGGGGAGTTGCAGCCATCAGCCGCTATGTCTCCAAACGAAGGAGCCAGGCAAGCAGGAGGACACGATTAGATATTCTGGTCTGCAGAGACGGTGCTCTCAAGAAGAGATTTCGGGCGCGCCAGAACGCACTGGCGAAATTTACGACCCTCTGAAGATTTTTATCAAGACAAGTCAACCGCCTCAATATTGGCCAGCCGCTCAAAATGGAGCCAAATTTGCAGTCGCAAGCAGAGTAAACAATGATCAGTAAACAAGGGCATGCATACAAAACGCATGATATAAATGACTGATGGATGTCACATGCTCAAAATCAAATTTTTGCTCACTGATCGGAAAACTCACAATGGAAGAAATAAAGTCCATGCTTCTTTTATCGCAGCCACGAAACAGGAATTTTAACAAAAAAAATCCGGATAACGGATACCCAAATTTACCTGGTCAGTAGGAGGCGCTCGTCAGTTGGTATCATCTCACACAAAAAAAAATGCAAAGAGTAAACGTAAACGAGGTTCTGCTGCTTAATGAGGAGTTTACCAAGAACGTTTCTAAGTCGGCAAGAACAACATTGGAAATGGAGCCTATAAAAACACTGCAATCACACAGTCACACGCATATTTTTCATTTTATTTACAAATATTTCCTAAAGAATTAGTGTTTAATTTCTCGAAAATCCTTTCTTTTTGTTGATCAAACATCGTGGTGACCAAACGAATTCGTTTCGATGGCAGCGATATTTTTTGTAATTTCGACAAGGAAACAGTTTGGCGTGATAATTCACATTTAATCAATCTCTTTTTTTTAGTAGGGATGCCAATGAAAATATTGAGTAGAGCCTAATCCGGCGCGGGGGCTCAGCGACGCTCTAGGAGTGTGTGTGCTTCAAGGCAGCAATAGCTACAGGGACAGGAGCTATTGGCATGCCTACTTAGGGAGAGCTCGGGAGTCTTGAGGCAATTCTGCCTATCCCAAAAGGAAAGCTCAGTCCTCAAGATAAGCTGAAGCACCATCTCTTTAAAAATTTACCTTCGTATAGAGCAGTTTCTCTGATGGCATCCAAAAGATAAATAAAAATAGAGAATATATATAGACAAAGAAAATAGGGAATAAATATAGATAAAGAAAATGGGGAATGAATATAGATAAAGAAAATAGGGAATAAATAAAGATAAAAATAGGGACTGATTACACCATTCAAAAGATAAAGAATAATAAGGAAAGAATTAAGTTGAAGAAAATTGGGAATAGATGAATAAAAAGAAAAATAGAGACTAATTACACGTTTAATGCTATCCCTTGAGATCAAGGAGTGAATCATGCAACGCGCATCGGTTGGAGGTGACGATAGAACATTTCCTGTAAAAGCACTAGACGGAGAGTAAGAGATGTTGGTATTTATTCACTGTTTAACTCGAAAAATAGCAGGCATCTCACAGCACCAACCGCCAAGACTCGAACATTTGCTAACATTAATCTTAAAACTTCAAAACTTATATTAAATATTCTCAGAAGCAAACGCAATTTTTTTATGGCACGGGATGATAGTACAATATTTTCATTTGCATATCAACAAATAAACATTTTATACACTGTAAATTACCAAGCCTAACTATATCCCTAAAGACAGCACAAAAAAATATCGCTGCTATTGAAACAAATTCGTTTGGTCACCACTTTGTGCGGTCACCAAAGAAAAGCACAGTATTTCCAAGAAATTTAGCGCTAATTCTTCAAAATATGTTATTAAATGGAATGAAAAAAATCTACAATTAGTGAGAAAGAAAAATAAGGGTTCATCATTAGGACCAGGCTGGCAAAGAACACTGAATGAACTTTAAGAAAAGAAAACATTTATCAATAATTAGACTAGACGTCGAAAGATGTCCACTGTGCGTCACGCTTTACTTGAGCAAGAGAGAGGAAAAAACGAAGCGTATCAGATAGCACAATTTTACCTTCAATATCTCCTTCTGGTGAAAGTGTTTCCGAGCTAAGGGAAGTTGAGGAGAATACACTTGAGAGCCTCAAAAGCAGCCGATTTTCAAGTACACAAAATCAGCAATCGCACAATGACTAGTAATACCCGGCAAAATCAGCGATGACGAAAATTTTTTTGAATTTCTACACTTTGACTGCAAGGGGTAAATAGAAGTTCATTATTCAACCCGAATTAATGTCGATCCAATTGATCAATTTGAGACATGACACAATAAATGAATCGTGCCTGCATTAAATATTAATTGGGTACTTAAGAACATTAGGTTTGAGACTACTGATAGGTCAGCAGCATCATGAAAATCTCATCCATGACCACCGATGGCTCAACGTCGCAGTTAAACCTCAAGCTAACAATTTTTGCCTCAGATGTGCTGAATGTAATTTTTTCCCCACTGATCATCGCTCATTTCAAGAATAACTCCATGGTGTGACAAACTAGCCACACAAGCTCAGTTTCATCCCGGGCTAAGAAGAACATAAAAACCCGTGTTTCCCTCCTACAAAATTTGTCGCGCACGTAAGCGCCTACGTAAGACTAACGAGCTTATGTCTGAATGCAGGAGGGCGGAAGCGGCGCCAAGAGAAGAATGTCTCTCCAGAAAGGAAGAATGTCTGTTCAGAAAGGCTGAATGAAAGCCTGTCTTCAATGAACCAATGTTAGGCAGCGCTTCTAGGAGAAAATCTAACGAGAATACGGAGAAGCGAGGACTACAGAAGGATTTTCCGTGAATTTTGAATTTTCATTTAAGCAACAGCGAGCTTTTCACGAAGCTTGCAGAGATCCCTCTCAACAAGTTTCCAAATGGGCCCGACTTCTTTAATTTGCACGAGCTGCTTTAGATCTTCTATTTTCTCCGTAGTTACGGTGCACGGAAAACTTACTATTGCCTGGGACCTTTTTACAACAATGCACCTCATTGTCTCAAAAATAGCTCTCGTAGGATTTGAAAAAACTCCCTTAAAAAATATAATTACAATTATAAATAATTGCAATGATAAATAATTACAATTATAAATAATTACAATTATAAATACTAACGTGCAAAAATTAAGAAATCGTTGGACAAACGTGGACATCGGTAACTCAACTCAACTGTTAAAACAATTTTTCAAACAAAAAATCCAAAATGCCTTCGTTCGATTACACCTCACAAGCGCATGTAGAATAACAAACGAGTCAAAAATGTTAGGATAAAATATTTTTAACTAGACTCTTGTAGTTAGATTAGGTTATAAGTTAGTCCACGTCTCCTTTTATCGCAACGAATGTGTTCCCAATATAGGGAAAAGGAAGGCACCATTTAAGAAAATGATCAAAGTTGAAGAGAAAGCCACAGGGTGTTGAGAAAAAGACAACAGAGGATCGAAAAAAGGTGGTCCGCAACAAAACAGAAAAAACCTGTTCTGCTCCAACAAAAAGAAGTCTTACTTAACCTTCACCTCAGCCCTCACATTTGATGCTCGGGAAATATTTTTGATGCCTCCAGATTCACGCATCGCGGCTTTTGTGACACGAGATTTTTCTTACGCTTTGCGTTCACTGGAGATCGATCCCAGCAACTGCTTGGAGCCCTGAAATTAGTTCATCAAGCCCAGCAACTGCTTGGAGCCCTGAAATTAGTTCATCAAACCCAGCAACTGCTTGGAGCCCTGAAATTAGTTCATCAAACCCAGCAACTGCTTGGAGCCCTGAAATTAGTTCATCAAGCCCAACAACTGCTTGGAGCCCTGAATTAGTTCATCAAACCAAGCAACTGCTTGGAGCCCTAAAATTAGTTCATCAAGCCCAACAACTGCTTGGAGCTCTTGCATGGTGTATCAAACCAAGCAACTGGGCACGTGAGAGATGCAGCGAACGTTTAAGCAGAGCTAAATGTCAGAGACGTTCATTAATAAGTAAGCGTGAGGTCAAAACTCTGGACACATACGACAAAATCAACGATAAATTAGCGAGTTGCATGCGCAAATCGCGCAATTTTGACGCTCTTCCTAGACGACCAAAACATCTAGAACAGCCATTCTCAACCTCTCCTCCATCATTGACCCCCTCGGCTTTATGTATCCTCAACTTATCCCCTACTCTCATTACACCTATTCTAAACAGAAAATTATGAAGTTAATTTGCATAACAAAAAATAACGAACAGAAGCACCAGAACTATTGCAAGCATAATCTTCAATTATTTACCCCCGACTATATCATTTTTTACCCCTTAGGAGTAAATTTACCCCTCGTTGAGAACCTCTGATCTAGAAAGCTTTACCCGGAGCCACAGGCGGCTGTGAACAACACGTAGGCGCATCGCAGGCCGACGCAATGAAGCTGCAAAAAATTGGCAGAGGCGGCGACCTGCCCAGGCTGCACACTTGGCAGGAATGACCAGGACCCTGAGTCCTGGAATGCAGTAATAACACGACAGCCGGCCCAAATATATCAGGCATGGCAAAACTTAATTAAATATTGCTCCATTACTTACGATGCGAGGAAAATGCTTGAAAATGGCGACACTCTCACTGGATATTTCAGGCAGCGCAAGAATTCTCAGCTGCGATTGAAGCGTCTGAGAGTAAAATTTGCTTTAATGTTTGTTGGAATAATATTGCACGAATGCTCAACTGGTCTTGTTCACATTACATTGTTTTGATTTTTGTGTATATAAATTTTTACCTACAGCTTTCGACGCCACAAATTTGATCTGATATTTGAAAAAATTACAAGGCGTTCAAGGGATTGCTTAAACGGTTTAAAA
The DNA here is from genome assembly GCA_014220935.1 of Platorchestia sp. MABIK. Classification (NCBI taxonomy): domain Eukaryota; kingdom Metazoa; phylum Arthropoda; class Malacostraca; order Amphipoda; family Talitridae; genus Platorchestia; species Platorchestia sp. MABIK. Next base: position 35,616 of record JACJUY010005748.1, read on the forward strand.
CACAAGCAAGAAGTATACGTGATATCGACACAGCAATTAAAAACTGAAGAACATACAAACCAACATTTTTGAGTAAATATTCACCCTAAGGCAGCCATGCCTTTCTTTCCTTTATATTTTACCAGTGCATAACGAAACGGAACTGAAGAATATGCTTCATTCGATTTCATGAGTTCTTTGTAACAGCCTGCTCCTACATGTTTTCTCGTTGAACGCGCACAGATTTTCATCAATAACACTTTTGAGCCCTAATGATGTACACAACCTGCGCTGGCTCCCATTCTCCAGTTATTTTTGTGACCAAATTATGCTTAAAAATAGACCTAATTTAGTCATTTTCGCCACAACGTAGGCTTATCTGGCAATTTCAGTGAATGAACAGGTATTGGCGGACACTCTAACGCGAAGACAACCCGTTGATGGATGAAACCTTGCCGAGAGTGGGTCATAGGTTGGCTGAGGGTGGGCTGAAAGTGGGCAAAGAGTGGCCCGAGAGAGGGCCCGAGGGTGGCCCGAGAGAGGGCCGAGAGAGGGCCGAGAGAGTGCCGTGAGAGGGCCGAGAGAGGGCCGAGAGAGGGCCGAGAGAGGGCCGAGAGAGGGCCGAGAGAAGGCCGAGAGAAGGCCGAGGGTGGGCCGAGGGTGAGCCGAGCGGACTCATAAGCGTAATACGGAAGCGAGGGCCTCAGATGGGCGCGGTCTACCTCACCACAATTCGTCATCGAAGTTAGAGCTCGGTCAAGGAAATGAGATCGTAATTTTTATTTCATGAAGTTTCGAGCAATATTACTGAAGAATGAGCGTAGAATCAGAGCCAGGGAGAATAGAGTACACATTTTGAATGAGCAGTTGAACTTGGACTTGAAAATTTCCTCAAATTTTGCATCGAGTTTTGCCTATAGAAAACAGAATGGAGATCTAAAATTGATTACTTTTCACTTACAAATGAAAAACTGCTAAGAAGTGGCTGCACACTTGAAAAAAAAATTGTACTAAAACCCGAGAAAAAATAATCAGATCACGATTACTTATTTTAGTGATCCATAAGCTGAATGAAGATCGACCATTTCGAAAATCGAAAACTTTATAACTAGCTTGGAGTTGAACACACTATGTAAAACATAGAACAATTGAAAATTAGCCTTATCATAAAACAAGGAAAAAAAATATTCATTAGGTGTACTGAAACAGTTGGCAACTGCAGAACCCTTCGCACGTACAAAGCGAGCAAGAAATGGGAATTGAACAAAAGGAAGGAATTGGAATATCAAACGAACATGGGAAGCTTCGCATCAAAGAGGAGGGCACTTCATGCTACAAAGGCACAATGGAGTAGAGCGCTTCTCTTCATTTTGAGTCCCGGAGATACGGAGTGAATCATCCAAGCTGCAGCTCTGTTCTAAATCAAAAGATCGGGCAACAGGACACGCATCGCCGCATGTGAACCAGAAACAAGAGAAGGGATATTAAAAAGTTTCTAAGTTAATACGTTGCGTGTGATAAGACCCATCGATGGGTCGTTTGTAAAATTTCAACAATCTTATAAAATTAAGGGTAGGTATTTAACGGACTTGGTTAATGCTTGGTATTTAAAAAATGGCTAAGCACTTTTGACTTCAATAAAAATTTGAGTTGAATATGGCACTTTAGTTCAACCCATAGTAGTCAACGTGTTGAAATAAGGGCATGGGCCCCGAAGTAAAAATTCTTTCCGATATCATTGATTAAACAACAAATTTCATCAGCAGGAGAATATCACGCACCTTTACCTCGACTGCTACTTCCATCAACTGCATTTTGTTCAAAATAACTCCTCGAAAATTTGATGAGCTCGCTGTCGAGGAAATAACAGCGTTTTTCTCTACAGTATGACTTGTTGAAACAACTTTGTGAGTACAAACACATCCTAATAATAAAATCACAAAACCAGAAGATTTGCTGGATGTGATGCAACATTAACCCTTCGAGTACCAAAACTTAAAAGGCTTAGGGAAAGGTTTTCACAGACAAATTTCAGCAATACCCTGAAATATCAGAGAAATTGTCCTAGCGTGGGTCTTTTCCTATTATATAAGCGTCTTATTTTATTTAGGCTTTTATATTTAAAAACAAAATTAGGCTCCTTTAAAAATGTGTGCTTAGCGAGTAGAGCGCTCGATTCCATAAATTTTCTGAATTGAAAATCATGAAATGAGAACTTGTCAAAGACTTATCAGAAAACCAGTACACATTGGAAAATCCTAAGTCAAATAAAAAAATACTAAATATGTTCCACGGACTATATGATATGAACTTAGATCAAATCATTAGCGAATTTTATCTGTAAAGCTTCTGAAATGTGTAAATAAATATTTTCACAACTGCTAATAATTGTCCTAATTTTGTTACTTATTCTAAAGAGGCTCCCCTAGTATGAAAATTGCTTCAAAATTCTGTTTATTGCCCTAAACTGAAAACACTAGCCAACTTGGCACTGGAGTTGCCGTCGGTAGACAAAGGATTAGACACATTGACTGCGATGGGTTCAGTATTCAACTCAAATTCAAAAGTTGTTAGAAATTTTATAAATACCAAAAAGTAACTAGGTACATTAAACACCACTAGTTTGAAAAGATTGTTAAAATTTTTTCAAACGACCCATCGATGGGTTGTTTCGCAGCAGGAACAACTTATGCATGACCCACCGGTGGGTCACATCGCAGTCAGTGTGTCAGGCTAAACAATTCAAAGTCGTAGACGCGCTTTAGCACGAGGAGCAGAGTGCGAGGGCGGAGCTCGAAACAACAAATGGCAAAAGCGTTCGACGGCAGAATTATGACGATGATTGATGCGCAAAGTTGGCATAATTGGACAGAAATTTCATAGACCTGGCCCGATAAATTCGCAGCCTCGGTATTGAAAATCAGAAATATTTTCTGGCAGAGTACAGCGCAATACCTTAGTGCCAGCAGAAAGTGTAATAAAGCAAGAAATTTGAGAATATGTATCGATCTAGCTTCTAGGCAATATATATTGGTGTATGCAATACGTATTGGTGTCGCCGTACATATTAACGTGAGCAATACGTATGCTGTCGGTGATACACATTGATCTGGGCAATACATATTGGTGTGGCCAATATTTTTTGGTCTACGCCATGCACATTAACGTGGGCAATACGTATGGTGTTGGGTATACATGTTGGTGTCTTCAATGTAAAGACACCCTTAACCGTTACATAAAGCTCACCCTTAGCTCTTACAGAAAGCTACAGAAGGAACATAAATAGCATTAATCGAAGAGAGTAGCCTCAAAATAGAATCTCATTGAAGGCACTATTGGAGAAAACTTCAGCGGATGAGTGAGGTAGCACTTACACTTATCGCACGCGAAAGGTCAATTCCGTGTGACGACACGCAAATCATTTGGGCAAGGCGCAAACTGCGTATAAAGACACCGAAACCCCTGGTGCAGGACGCAAACTGCGTACACAGACACGGAAACCCTTGGTGCAGGGCGCAAACTGCGTATACAGACACGGAAGCCCCTGGTGCAGGGCGCAAACTGCGTGCACAGACACGGAAGCCCCTGGTGCAGGGCGCAAACTGCGCATGAAGACGCAAAGATAATTTGTGCAGAGCGCAAATAGCGAAGCATCGATCGCGCACGCGGCAGCCCACGTGCCTGTGACGGCCGAAGTACACCGCACGTCACAGACAAATTTACTACTCGCCCCACCGAGCAGATAGTGAAGGCAGATAATGAATCTCAAAGGAAGAAGAAGTGCGAAATGGGTTCTCGGACGACAGAAAATCAATGGAAACAAAGGCGTAGGAACGGATTGGCGTACTAGAACAGCCGTATAAGCGTCACAATAAGTGGCAAGAAGAAGTTCATGCACTGTTAGTAAGGCTATGAAATAATCCTCTATGTAAGGGGCTCGGCCAATGAAATCCCGCTGATGAGGAGCCTGCGAAGCCAATTCCCTAATGAGGGCAACTGCGGAAGAAGAAGCTCTGCCTCCCACCTAATTCGTTAGCCTCCAGCGAAAGAATCGTGGGGTTGGTTCCCTACACTTTACACGATCACTGTGTTTCCGAGGTTGTTAACGGTTCGTTTGGTTAGGTTGTAAGTAGCAGAATAATTGGAAAATAGACTTCACTGCTCGAATGCATATTGATCCTTACTAACGTAGATGAAAATGTAATGGCTACATAATTTTTCACTTCGTTTGATGACATCAATTTTGAAAGAAGATCGCGAAGCAGATGAAATCTCAAACATTTGCACCGGTACGTGAATGAACAATTAACCGAATGATTTACATATTAATCAAAATAAGAGGCTTTTGGGCAGCAAACTTGAACTCAATAGAAGTACAGACTTTTTGGAAGATGCAAGTACTCATAATCGGATGGTTGACTTTAAACGAAAATGTCATTTCATGATAAAGATAGAAGCAACGCAACTGCTTTTGCACCAGGATGAGCAGCAGTAACACGAATGCACCACTTGGACGTGCGATGATACATAAAAATATTTGAACCTACAACCCGAACGCAAAGCCAAACGCATCAAGAAGTGGGACCTCGAATAACAAAATTAATAAAAAACAAAGAGTTGAAGCAACTCACACGCGAAGCAAACTCTATAAAATACGAAATTATAATTCGAGATTACGCTTTAAAATACGTGATTTAATCAAGGCTAAGCTGTTTCCATTTAGTAATCACTGCAGAAAATAGGTGAAGTTTAAGTTCACCGGGTATCAAGAGGGTGCATTATTATTATGATTATTTCAGTTAGTTTGCAGCTCCCTAGCCACAACGGAGACTATCTTAAGAGAACGAAAATTAGGATCCACATAAAATGAACTAAAGAAAACGAGGATTCTATTGGAATCTATTCACTAGATGTCTTCCCACTCAGGACACCCTGCGGATGGAAACATCGAGTTAGGAAGAATGAAGAAGACGAAGAAGAGATAACAGAGAAGGTACGAAAACTGAAAGAACAAATATAGACGCGCAATATAAAAGTTCCGAAAGCCTATCTATAGCTGAGGTAAGCTGACAGAAGAACGTGAAAAGGTCTCGATGAGACAAAAAAGGGAAATAAGAGCAAGGAACAAAAAACGAAGACATCATGTAGGCGGTATGCCAACCCCTTAAGAATGAAAGAAAGAAAGGAAAAGCCTACCTAGCGCCAATCTAAACCCACAATAGACTCCTTCCATAAGCGATGCTAATTCTGTGGTGGGTAGCTGTGGTAACCATTAACTAATAGTTCCTTAAGGTAGATGAGTACACAGCATACCCTCTGAGTGCCGCTCACTTATCTTATACATTCCGGAGAAGCGCCAAGTCCTAAAATGACCGTCAACACAAAATTTTCTAGAGGGCTACATGATTATCAAATTAGATTATTAGTTAGTTTAAGCCTCTCTATCCGCAACAAATGCGATCCAAAGAGACGAAGAAGGAAAGCACCATTTAGTATGGAGGTAAGGGAACGCGGAATCTATCCAGAAAGGGCATAGAAACAGTAAGTTGAGAAAGAAGTTCATGAAACAAGATCAAAGTTGAAGAAGTAGTAGGTGCTGAAAAACAGAACAGCAGTGAACCGAACAAAAGATGGTCCTAAACATAACAAAAACGTATTATTTCAACAAAAAGAAGGCCTACCTAACTCTGAGCTCAGGTCCTTACATTTTCCCTCCGCGATTATCAAAACTACCTATTTTTTAGGGTGATTCTCATTCGTTCAGGAAGACTGAAAATAACCTCGACGACATTGAATCAGGGTGAAAACCACACAACAGAAACGACTCGAGTCAGCCATTCTCGGGTTTCTATCCATGTCCACTGCCGTCAGAAAGCAATCAGGCAGATGCAAGAGAGTGGGAGTAAAAAAGAAAAAAAGCACATTCACCGTAATCAACCTTTACACACAAGCCCCCAATGCTTTTGTTTTAACACGACAAAAAGGCCGTTTCACAGGCGTGTGGTCTATGACATTTTTCAGCATCATCTGCAACATCAGTCACTGCATGCTGATCAACTCCTTCACCGCCGAGCGCACAAAGTAAAGACGCATCACACACGCGAACTCATGATGAACCTCTTTCCATGATGGCCTTCTTTCCCCTCAGTAATTACGCCCCGTAAAGGGGGGTAAGAGCGCCCCCTCTGGTGCCACAGGAGCTGAGTGCCAAACCTGATCGATGTCAACGCGAGAGCCGCGGGTCGCCGACGCTCCGTCGAACAATTATCGGTATTGCATAAATCGCAGCAAACACGTCCCGGAAACCGCCACAAAATTGATACCCCACGCGCAAGGCAATGTCAGAACGACAGGACGCGTGCGATTACCCACATAAAATTGATGGATATCGCCAATATTACGTGAGTGGTGGATTACTCCAGGGAAATGCAACCAAACGGAAATTTCTTTCTTAGCGATGTATAACGAAACGAAATTTTTTTTTTATTATTCTTGAAGCGGCCCTACAATGGTTATTCTGACTTAAAACACGTTGATATGAACTGAAAGGGTGAGGGTAAAAACCTTAATATAATACATTTGTTGAGTCAAACGCCCACAATTCTTATCGTAAACGGGAAAAATAATTCAAAATACTCTAATTCAATGATAAAAAGCTCTAAAGGTGTGCGCAAACACTCTCAAAAAAAAATACACTCTCGTCATCGTAATAAGAAATTAGCCATTTTCAACGCATATATTAAACCGTATACATAAGAACTCGAGAAACTCACGAATAAGTTTTATATAGAAACAAATTGTAATTCTCTGAGAAGAAAACTCACTCCACCGCACAATGCATTGAGATTAACACGTTGACGACGTTCTGGTGGTTGCTACAGGTAAATAAATTACATAGGTTTCAAGTAGCAGAATTGAAAAACGGACTTGACAGCTCGTATACAATTCTATTCTTTCCAAGAAATGTAAAAAATATAATTATACGATATTGTTGTAACTCATTCGCTAACATACGTTTTAAAAAATTGGTAGTGAATTATTTCAAATGCTACGCATTTATACCTGCGCGTAAATGAACACTTTAAACAAACAGTGGAACACAAATGTTCCTATACGCGTCAACGTGTAGGTATTGTTACGATAAGAATTGTTACGTTTATAATTGTCAAGATTAGAATCGTTACGATAAGAATTGTCAAGTTTAGAATTGTTGCAATAAAAATTGTTGCGAAAAGAATTGTTACGATTAAAATTGTTACGATAAGAATTGTTACGATAAGAATTGTTACGATAAGAATTGTTACGATAAGAATCGTTAAGATAAAAATTGTTATGATTAGAATTGTTGCGATTAGATTATTATTATTATATAAGAAAGTTTTAGCCTCCCTTAACCACGACAAAGATGTTCTAAGAGAGGAAGGAGGAAGGCACCATTTAGTATGGAGTTGAGAGAACGCGGAATCTATGCACAAGGTGCACAGAAACAGTAAGCAAAGAAAGAAGTTCATGAAACAAGAAAAAGTTGAAGAAGAAAGTAGTAGGAGCTGAAAAACAGGACAGCAGTGAACCGAAAAAAGATGGTCCGTAACAGAACAAAAACCTATTTTATTTCAACAAAAAGGAAGCCTACCTAACCCTTAGCTCGGGCCCTCACATTTTCCCCCCGGGAGCGCTAATTCCCATAGATACAAGAGTTGTATCCCCCTGAGGGGTGTAGCGATTAGAAATGTAGCTATTAGAATTGTAGCGATTAGAATTGTAGCGATTAGAATTGTAGCGATTAGAATTGTAGCGATTAGAATTGTAGCGATTAGAATTGTAGCGATTAGAATTGTAGCGATTAGAATTGTAGCGATTAGAATTGTAGCGATTGGAATTGTAGCGATTAGAATTGTAGCGATTGGAATTGTAGCGATTAGAATTGTAGCGATTAGAATTGTTGGGATTCGAATTGTCACGATTAAAACTATTCTAATTAGAATTGTTACAAATTTAATTATTGCAATTTGAAGTGTTGCAGTTTGAATTGTCAAGTTAAAATTTTTTGCGCACAACTGAACGAAAGTACCACTTTCAGTTTAACCCTCACCGGTACTGTTCATCCGAACATCTTTTAATGGAAATGCCGCAAAACATGCGCCACTTGGTCCAGTGGAGTCACGCAGAAGAAAACTTGAGATCAAACAGAACATCCTTGTCACTGTTTTCATTCCGGAGTGAAGTCCTTGATGAGCAAACTGGCCGGTTGCGAGAAAAAATCTTCAGTTCTAGGATACTATGACAGGACACCCCAAAGACCTAGAGGAAAAGAAATGTTTCGCACTCCAAAGAAACAAGAGATAGAAGCAGCAACTTCCTCCCAAGAACAACAACAGCGAGAAGTTCTTCAGAGAAACCAGCGGCTCAACAGGCCAGAAACAATCTCCGTTTCTCGAGCAAGTTAAGGGGAAGTTGTACGAAGGTCGCGACGAGGCTGAATCAGGGCCGGCCAGGTTGCCTTAAATTGCAGACCAGTGGTCTGTCTACAACACGACATTACGCTCCACAAAAGAATGTTTAGCGCAAAGTTAGTTTCAATTCAAACCAAAGTATAAAATGATTTAAGAAAACTTGTAACATCAAAGTAGCGTTTGCACATAAAAAAGCACAGTGCAAAATTTTCTTCCACTCAAATCAAAGTATAAAATTATTTCCCAAAAAACTTGTTACCGTAAAGTAGCGTTTACACATGAAGCATGGTGGGCACAGCACAAAGTTTTCTTCCATTCAAGCTTAAGTATAAAATAATATCACGTAAACTTGTAACATCAAAGAAGCGTTTGCACATGAAGAATGCACGGCTCAAAGTTTTTTTAATTCAAACCTAAGAGTAAAATAAGTTCACGAAAACTTTTGTCATCAAAGAAGTGTTTACAAATTGACCATAATTGATGTGTAATGCAATTTGATAAGTATAGAGTGTCAAGCCATCACACTTCCATGAAGTATTTGACTTATTTCAGGGTGGATGACACGAAAATACAAAATTGAAGCCTGGGTCTGTCTAGTTAAGTTTCAAAGCCACACTCTAAGGCATCAGTTGCACGGAATGTTTCCTTTCCCATGAAAGTAAAGCGAAAGAACAAAAAAGTAAATGAAGAAAATATAGATAAGGAAGTAAATTGAAGAAGTAGATGAATTTAATTCCAAACTAAACCAACAGTAATTTTTTTTTAAATGAAATTCATACAGCGAGGATTTTAGGAAGCTACTGGAGGACAGCAATTTTTTAAGCCACTGACGAGGATAAGCAACACTAATTAATTTCCTTGTATGGTAGCGCTGAGGAATTCTACGTATCTTTTTCGACGCTCGTTTCTAAAGATACAGTATGTTGGAGTTCAATTCTCAGCAGTCCATCACTAGAAAGAAACAAATTAATAAAATGAACATCAAAGTAAATTAAAAGTAAACATTCATCACGTTGCTCAACGTCTCGAAATATTTTAATTATTAAAAAAATATTCACTGCAAAGCGTAAGGAAAGTGTGAAGGTAATTTCTTAATCACTCTTATTTAAGAATGACATGTACTGGAGTGAAACTAAAAAACGCAAACTAAGAACAATGACCACAACTGTTCAATGTGACTAAAAAATAGTTATTTGTGGCAAGATAATTGTTTCTTGTTGTAAGTTGATGACAATGCGAAACCGCAACACAACTAAAACCACTTGTCTCCAGGCGAAAAATGTACCAAGCAAGAAGAGCTCACAATAAGCGCGAAGAACTCCAAGGAGCAAGCAAGAGAAGCTCTGCCTTACAGAGCATGAAATGAGATTCGCGCTTCCTCATTTTGTCCAGTCCGACCTGACAACTCAACCTCTCCGTAAGCAAGCGCAGCCTCCTGTTATGGCGAGCCGAGACACTTCCAACCAGCGACAGTACCGATATAAATGCGACATTACAATGAGCAGGCAGCTCAATGGGAACTGGGGCTTTGTTTTGCATGCTGTTTGCCCTCAGCAGCTTACTGGTGAAGAACAATCTGGCGTCATATCTTCAAACAGATTTTAAGAAAATAAACGTATGCCATATTATTTCGCCTTCAAATACCAACAATAAATATGCGTGCACAAAAAATTATTCAGCAACGATTCACTTGAACTAACCGTTGCTAAGGCATGTTACCGTTGCTAAGGTCTCTAGCATCTTCATAATTTGATTCCATGAGCAAGTGATATTCTCGATTCCGTAGAAAAAATCTCACATATTACGGAAAAATTTTTAATGTAACATAGCTATGAAAGTGAAGAAGCAACAGTGCAACTTGATGCGATTATTCTTCTTTCAAGTGCCCTATTTCGGGGTAAATTGAAGTTTGTGAAGAGCTCGTACAGTAATAAACCAAAATTTCTTAATGGAATGGACTTCTCTGAGCAAAAATGGAGAGACTCTCATCAGGTGTTTCATGTTTCATTTCCGCTCTTCACTGGAACAATTCACATGCCTCAAAAAATTTAATCACTCATAATGCATTTCTTCAATTCAGCATTGCGTTGTTCACGCAATTTTGTATTTCCTACACCAATTCCAATTCAAACCTTACAACGCTGTTATCATCGGCAATCGAAAACAGCTGGATGAATATGTTTCAACTTGATGATCAGAACGCAAATATTCGAAGGCACGAGCACGTTTCTCAAATAAAAATTAATTGAACTTCAAGCATGAAAAACACTTGAGGCATTTTCAGAGTAAAAATTATGAAACAAGCCCATACAATTAGGGTAAATTAAATAGAACACAGATGCACCACACAAACCATAATTTGGAGCCCTCAGTCTTCACAGCTCATGGCATGCTGCCCAGCATGCGGAGGTCGTAAATACGCTCAAGATTTTGAATACCGAGGCCTAATTACCGAAGAAGACAGCAGTCTCCATGTCGTAACTTCACCCTGGCCAATGGGAGATCCCATTCGCTGCAAGAAGGTAAACATTTAAGCGAAAGAAATGACACGGTGCGAGCACCATTGAAGTTCAGGCATAAGAAATGATAGCCGACTTTCTTTTACAAGGTCCAAGCCATCGGCAATGCTATGGGCCATTCGAGCGAGCGTGCGAGCGAACTTTAGAGGCCGGGCTCAGCAGTACCTCACAACTGAATAGGCGACTTCCTTGCTAATTTGGGCGCTCCAACCTCGCACGGAATCGAGCTGAAGAGAAGCAATCTCGCATCCGATATATCGAACTGCAACGTATCGGTTCACGAACACGCGCTTCGGAATGGATTTCCCAGCACAACGAATGCAGTTCAATGATGCTCGTATGAAGCTGTTGGACCAATTCAGTCGCAAATTTGGCACATGACGTGAAAGGAAAATTAACAGCATTTTTTTCGTCACTAAACGAGTGCACGACTTACAGAAGTTCTACTTCGCTGGTCAAAACTCAAGCATGAATAACGATATAAAGTAAATCAGACCTACAAAAATATGGCATTTTGACGAGCAGGTACAACATGGAAGTGATCATCCAAGTCTTGGCTCTTCAGGCACAGTAAAGTCGGACGTTTCTGCAGAAATTCTGCCATGCTCGCTTTCCTCTGTCATTGGGAATTAACGCTAAGGTCGCGGCTTCCCATTTGTGTTTGTACAAACTCGACCTCAGCGCTAACAGCCAATTCCACCATCCGGGATTTAATATAGACGGAACAATCAAATCGTACAATCGTATTCCCATCTCGGTCATATTCCAGTCGTCACAGGGCGGTTACCATTCCCTTGGCACTGCCGCGAGGCTTACACTTAATGAAGGAGATTCCCATTACAGTGCTCCGAATACTGGATTACGCAGCTTGAACTCTGGACCGCGCGTCTGTTAGATCGGAATAATTATACATACTCTTGGGATTACGTCGGCCAGCAAAGGGAAGTCCCTCACAGCTTCTGGCAAATTGGCGGCATAATGGACACAGACATTATTATGCACCGGCTAAGAACAAACATTCCCAGAATTGGTCAGCGACAAGAATATTGATGGGAGAACAAATGCACTGGAGAGCCTGAATACAAAGCACTCGATACATTCATTCATGAGACATCTCTGGGGACTGTCACGAAAAGTATTGGTAGAAAAATTCCAGGTATGCACACAGACACACGCCTGAGTGAATAGAATGCTGGGTTAGCTGCACCGGAAAAAGAAAACACAATTGTAGTGCAGCTAAACATATTATTTCGAAGAAGCTACTCAGGTTCCAGTAACTGGTTACTCAGGTTATGTTGGTTTAGCTGCACCGGAAAATAAAATAAAACCTTAGTGCAGTTAAGCATGACAAGTATTTCGAAGAGCTACTCAAGTTGCCGTACATCAGAGACTGGAAGAGCAGTCAACGGACTTGCGTGACGAAGCAAAGCTCGAGCAGTGCTCAGAGGAGACAAATGATGCAAGGCATGGCGCTTATGGGCGTACACGGTTGCACTTCATGTATCTTAGTTAACGATGCAGGGAAACGGGCCTCTAGAAGGAACAATTTCCTCCTCGATTGGCGGCACCAGGCTCGCGAGAAAGACACAGGCACCTCACTCTGAGAACCAAGTTACCAGAGAATATTAAAAAGATACATAAATTGTTTATTGCACATTTTCAGTGATGCATTAGTAAAAGCCATTGCACGGTGTCGTCGTTGGCGGTGTCGTATGAATAGCTCAAAGACTTTGGAGTTCTCTTTTCATAGGATTTAATCAGGAAATACCAGTAAGAAAAGCACATGAGCAGGAATGTGACTACCATAATTATATACATTGCACCTTTGGAAAAATATTACCAATTTGATCACAAGGCACGCAAGCGACACTTTGAATAATTTCATTGCTGCAGCTCGGCAGAAGACAGGAGCAGTTGACCGAAGAGACCACAAGACTGATGAATAATGAGATTTAATAAGTACAATGATTGATTATTGAGTTGTTTTAGCCTCCCTTACCTCAACAAAGATGCTCAAAGAGAGGTGGGAGGAAGGCACTATTTAGTATGGAAGTAGTAGGTACAATAAAGTCTAGTGTGCGTCAGTCGTTCACCACAAAACAATAAGATAAAAACAGACTTAAGAAGAGTAGATGGCCGAAGACAAGCACCGCTTCGAGAGTCCACATACAAATATGGAAGGTGGCAGCAGGGACAGCAGTTTGTTCACAGAGGAGCGCTCGACACAACCATATCCCTGTAATTTTACCCTACCATGATTTCATCAGTTGAGCTCACAGCTTCTTTGGCAGGTCAGATCACTCGGCCGTCTCTCACGTGGATCACTGAGTGTCGCAATAAGTTGTCCTTCCTAATATAAGAATTTACACGTTAACTGCGGCGGGTTAAACTGAAGTTCAACATTCAACTCAAATTTAAAGTCAGTAGTAGTGAACAATGTTTAAAATAGTGAACAATAACTGGATCATGCTCTGATTCGACTTAAATTCGGTATTTATACACATTGAGTTTGTGACTACTGGTCGGTCAGCAGCATTATGAAAATCTCCTCACAGACCATGTTAAACCAATAATTAAATTAATTACAGGTATGGAGAACGCAGGAAACGTGTTAACGTTCTGTTTGACTACCACGCACATTACGTACGAGTCCTTGCCTCAGTGAAACAACTCTCTTCTCTTGCGCTAAAATTAGTCCATGTCTGAGATGACAAAACGCATAGAGCAAATATTACAAAATTAGAATATCTGACTGCGCAGTAGTCCATTTGTATGAATTTTGATTAGCGATCAACCTTATGTATGGGGTTACGAACGGTATCAGTGTAGGCATAAAATCAGTCCGTCAACTCTGGTAGTAAAAAAGTTATTTATTTTCAGTACGCACTTCAATTTTTCTCGTCTCTATTTCATTTTTCCAGGCGTCTGACGACTCTTCATCCAAAAGATAACATTTCATTTGAGTAACACATGCGTAAATGCTTCCAAAGTAATTTTTCCCTTTTTCAGTACAAAACCAGTGTTATGACGGCCAGCATAAGCAACAGCTTGCTTTTAATTTTAAGATGATAATAATTAGAAAAACAGGGAGTTACTCGGCAGGTTTTAGAATGGATCATTATAAAGCAATCGTTTAGAATCGAAAACATTAATTAAGGAGATACGTAACTAGAAAACGAAACCGTCGAAGTTCATCTGAGCAGAAAAAGAGTCGCATTGCAAGTCAGGGATTTGCACTTCTATGCATAAATTAAGCAAGGTCACGGAATATCGAACGAAAATAAAACAAGCCTCGCACTAAAAAATCTTGTTTTTACCCAATAAGCACGGAATAGATCAACGTGAACAACCAGCTATACATTTCCAAATCACGAAGTCCAGGCCCGTAGCTCAGAGCTTTGGAACGGCAAATCTAGTCATGGAAGACGTAGAACAGCACTAAGACCAACGCAAAGCGGCCGTCAAAAGTACCACTAACTTTGACGGTGCCCATTATTTATTGACTGTAGTGGAAGCAAATCTCGAGCATGAGGAATTAGGCCCATAAGTGGAACATTACTGGCCGTTGGCCTGACACTAAGTCAGGACAGACGCAAGTCTGCGGAGCACATCAGTGCCCCAATTGGATCATCGGGCGAGTTTTAAGCGCAGCCAAGTTCAAGATAACCGGGGAAGTTTTGACAGACAGCGTAATGAGCGCGCCGACACACGGCCACGACCTGTTCACCAACCAGGACTGTTCTGATCACCGTCAATGCCAAGTTTTTCCGATGATGACACGCATATCACAGTACGAGGGAACTGAAGTGGACGAAGAAATCATCCGCGTCTCTGTTACCCTGAAACACACAAGAGAACAAACGCTGACTGACATCTGGGGATGTATTTCAGTGATGATAATAGTGGTGACTATGTTTCAGTAATGACTATTTTAGTGACGACTGTTTTACTCATGGCTACAAAACGTAAACCACAGCTAGAGTGGACCCATTTTAAGCGAGAATCATTCAAGTGATTTTAAAAAAAGGAAGTCTTAAAAAAAATAATTCGAATTTACGGAAAAAAATAGGTATACTTTGATGCAAAATTTAAGAAAAACCGGCAGTCCACCAATCAAATTGAAAACATCGTATGTTAACGGCTGTAAAATATAAGTAAAAACGATACTGCACAAATGTCGTGAAAAATTTAACTGCACGCGAAAAACACGAGAATTTTCACGTGAAAGTCATCGCAAGTTACCGTCAAATGAATCAGCTGACGCTCTCACTGCGATGCAGAGAAGTCATGTATAGGATTGAACTAAGGGTAATAACTAGGGGTGATAAACTATGGGGGATAAAATAGGGGTGATAAACGAGTGAGTCAGAAACTAAATATTTAATTACCAGGGCCGCCACGCAGCAATAGTCATATAATGCGCTATATATTTGCGCAACACCTAATTAAAATGTTTAAAGTTGCTCCAACTTTTGTGAGAAAATAGGAAATAAGTGACTTTTGTGCAGATAACTTCAACTCCTTCAATTTTCTACATTTCATTGGAAAATAAATTTCTGCAAGCCATGCGTGTTGCGTCTTTGAATTTATTTTGAATGTCTTTTATTTCTTCTTTTCTCGAAGTGTTCATTACTGCATTTATTCAAACAACTTACCAGAGAATGTCACAGAAGTGATCACAACACCCACATTTTCATTACTCAACTACTGGCACTAATCACCACACTCAACACTTTGACCGCAACGTGCGCCACCGGTGGCCACGGAGCGGATTTTCATGATGCTGCTGACCGACCTGCAGACACATGCTCAATTTACATAAGCATTATATTAAAGCTCAATGACGGCACGACCCAATAAATGTTTTCTTTTTCAAAATTGCTCACTAAAGTTGATTTTATATTTGGGTTGAATGTTGAACTTCAGTTTGACCAATTGCGGTCAACGTGGTAACATTTGTGAAATCAATTAAAAGCGACCGATAAGTCTACAAAGCACGGAATACAACCCTGTCAAAGGACACGTTTATTCCACACTTTCTCACAAAAATCTATGCATTCAAAAAATATGACCAACAGCTACGCATTCAACATTTATGGGGCAAATGTTCACATTCAACAGGTATGTTTACAACATAGATGCCACCTACCAACACGCACCCATCATTTTTGCATCTACCCCCCGAATCTCTAAGACGTACCTATAGACTGCACCCAAAACTTACATGCATCCAACACCCACACATCCAACACCCACACATCTCTCACCTACATACATACACCCAACACCCACACATCTACGACAGATATTTATACATCCAATACCAGCATATCCAAGACCTATTTATAAGCACCCAACATTAACACATCCAAGATCTACACACACCCAACACATACACACACCCAACACCTACACACACCCAACACCCACACACGCAACACCCACACACCCGCAACACGTCACCACCCGACGGCGCGGTATCGACCAGGCAGAAGTGAGATGGGTGCCAGTGACGGTTTCGTGACAACGCGCGGCGCGTCACGCAGCGAGACACGCAGCACACAAATGCAGGTTCTCAGTCACGGAACACGAAAAAGATCAATTTTGAAGCAAATTGGAGGTTTTAAGTCTCAAAATTCAGTTTCAGAATATGAATATTTGGGGAACTAGAATTTGAAGTCTCTCAATTTTAGTAATCACTTACTTAAGAAGTCAATAGGTTAGTTGGCGTCCAGTATGTCAGTTTATTCTCCTTCAGTACTACTTTGAAGCCTGTGCGTGAGTGGCGTAGGTGTTGGGACAGGTGAAACTTTGACGGTGCCTAAAAATGTAACTACCTGTTCGTTTCTGTCGATTCATTTTGCTGTAATTCTTGTTAGTTTCGAAGATTTTTAAATATTATCCCATGCATTCTTCTGAAGGAGAACGTGCTAGTTTGTAAGTTAGGATTTAGAGAAATTAATTACCCAATGCCTAAAATTACATTCAATGAATAATTTCAATCGCTGAAAAGTCAAACTTTTTTTTTACAGCAACGAAAATAACTTCAGACATGATTTTAATACGACAGAACACTCGGACCACACAGAATGATCTACTCATATCACTCGAATGCGTAAGGCATCCGAAGTTCAATCCGCAACTCGACAGACCTACTTTTAATCGATAAAAATGCAATTATTTGAGTTGCAATATCAATTTCCAAAAAAATTACCCCGCAATAGAGCCTCCATTACGGAACGCTGCTCAGCTTCGATGGGCCCCCTGCTTAAAAATGGGCCGTTTTCGCACTAGGCAGATGATACAAAAATTCTTGCACAATACAACTGAAAACATTAAACATTGTAATAGCTCAAACAAATACACCGGAATCAAACCTTGCATGAACAAGCAAATTTTGCAAAGAAACAGCTTTTGGTGCTTGGTTACTATTTTCGTATTATTTAAACAATTTCAGAGTCCTTATCCCCTTGTATAATTATCTAAACTATTTATATCCTTCTTTACATCGGAAGGAGAACGTCCTATCACGCTTTGCAAAAATCTGAAAGTTCAATTTTTAGCATGTCTTTTCTTAACCCAATAATTGCATTTTCAATGCTGAAACAGACTTTTAACGTTGAATAGAGACAAATGAGGCGGGATTAAGTTTTGTTATTTTATTTCGAGTCGCGTGCTGCTTTGGCTTCATAAAAATAAGATTATGAAGTAATAGGACGTACAGCGTTGAAAGGGACGCGGCTTTGTATAAAAGTCTCTAAGCAATCAAGAATGAAAGAATAAGACTAGAAAAGTTTGCCAGTAAATAAATCTTTGCCGGCTTGACAGGACTTTAATTTTATCGAGAAGATTCATCAAAAATGAAAAAACTCTGCAAACCATGACGCGCTAAACATACACAATGGAACCTCACAATCGTGCTCTTGATTCTCAAGTTAAACACAAAAAACTATTTATTTGGTGAACGAAAAGTTGTCATTTAAAATGACACGATAACTCAAACATTAACAAAACATACTTCAGGAGTGACGCTCGGAAATTGCACCTAAATTCAAGGTAGAACTAACTCTCAAAGGAACATTATTTTGCCAATCCCCAACAGCGCTCCCCCTCTTTCTTGAGCAGCACCGCACACCAAAAATCCACGTCTGAGGGAGAATTCACATGAATAATCAATCTATTAACAAAGTACAGCAAGTCGGGCGCTTCTTCACACACAATTTGAGATCACACACTGAACTAAAACCGGTAGAAAAACACGGCGTTCACGCTTGTTAACTGCATCATCGCTCAACTCAAGGAAACGAGGACACCGATGTTACGTCGAGCTTTTGTTTTCTAAGGAAACAAGATTTGCATGTGGACGGTGCACCAGCAAGTCAATTGTTTGTTCTGTTTCAAGGTGAAGGGATATCGTGGACTGCATTAAGACATCAAAGTGCAAGCCGAGTATCCTTGGTCTAGAATGTTTTGACTGGGTATGATGTCCGATCGAACCTGAACTGAAATGCATTCAAATTATTTCACCGAACGATATAACGAACGTTCGTCATTGTAGGTATCTGTTTGATGCTCATGAGCAATAGTAAACATGCTCTCACATTCAACAATGTAAGTATATGTTTGACGCGCATGAGCAATAGTAAACATGTTCCCAAGCTTTATTGCTATCAGTTTTAGCAGTACTTGAAATATTGTTTTTCATAAATAAATATAATAGAAGTTTGCACAATGCAAGCGCTCGAAGAGTCTCCAAACTGCAGTAGGGACAACGTCCAATATATAAAAACTCAAAAATGAAACAGAAGGGTGAGGTATGCAAAGCAAACGAGCAGGAAGTCGGTTGCATGGAACGCTGGCCTCCCGCAAGAAAGAATAAAAGATAAAAAGAGATCCTCAAGGCGCGATCATATGCACGACAGTTCAGTTCCTAGAGGCAACGGTGTTCGATTTGGATAATAGTTAGTTAAAGCTGAAATGATACAAAGAAATCAATACTACAGAACAACACTAAACCAACACAAACGTAAGTGCGAACTCGATCAGAGCAACACAAAACTAAGGCGACGTAAGGAAATAAATGCTACAAAGAAAGCACTAACCAACACGATGGAAAATGAGAACTCGACCAAGGTAATCCTAAACTAAACTGATATACAGAAATAAATGCTGCAAAAAAACGCACTAATCAACACGATCATAAGTGCGAACACGGATCATAGCAATAGATTGATTCAGAAACTAAAACGATTCACAATAACTATCACTACCAGAAAGTAGGTTGGCTCGCGATATGCGTAGATGGATCCACGAGCCATCGAATGTGTACACTTTCTGGACTTACAGCTGCTCTGTTCAGAGTGAACCAAGCTCCGTGAAATGCAACCCTAGCGGGACCAGAAGTCCGTGTTATAACGCGTTTCTTTTGACAGTCTTTCCAGTCTACATTGTGTGATTAGATCAGCTAAGTTTATCTACACCTCTCTAACAGCTACGAAGGTGCTCCAAAGAGAAGAAAGACGAAAGCATTATTTAGTAAAGAGTTAAGCCAACTCGGAGACTCGGGAGTAACAGGGAAGGCTATCTAACCTTCAACTTGGGATCTCTCATCTTCCACCTGGGAGCGCTAATTCCCATAGATACGATAGTTGTATACTTCTGAAGGACAACATTGTATGAAATTCAGACTACTAACGAGGATGATCATCTCGAAAAAAAACTTAATTTTTTGACATCTAAAAAGGAACTGAACAGATGATGCACGTAACGTCATGATCGATTGAATAGATCAAAATCGTAGAACGTTGGATTTGGACATTCATTTTGTTTAATGTTTGCTGTCAAGAACGCTCTCAAGATTCAGTGATGTTAGTAAACAAGAGAGAAATGTACGACCCTTTTTGCAATCAGGATTAGAACTGCATCACCTCAGTTGCATGCAATAGGAGAAAAATAAAACTTATCCAGTGGAAATTTTCCTTAAGCAAGAAAACCGAAACGTTCAATTAACCCAAGTCAATTAAGCGCAAAATGCCGAATTTATTTGAAAAATTCATAGTGCATAAAAACCGTGGCGTAAATTGATCAGAAAATCACAAGCAAGACTATGGTTAATATAAAATTTAGAAAAGCTTCACAAGCGAGGTTTGGCTACTGCAAAGTTTCAGAAAGATTCACAAGCAAGGTTTGGCTGCTGCAAAATACCAAAAGATCTAGATGTGCTGGTAAGTACAATACGCGTCCTTATTCGGAAATGTAAATACACACTTTGACTGCAAACATTCCTGGGAGCCACGGGCCTTCCAAAAATAACCGAATCTTACCCCTTTTCAGAACGCTCTGAAATTTTAGAAAAATCTATTTGCGACGCGTCGTACAATTCAGAACCTGAAAAAAAATCCTGGAGCTAGAGTGAGCGAGGCAACGATCAGGATGACTTTTAACAAGGTAAACTTGCACACTGAGCTGACACAAAATAAATATTTTGCAGAAACAAAAAACGTGTACACTCGCTTTAAATTTGCAGGGAAACATGTGAGAGCTAGGATCTGATCAATTCTTATGTTCCTTCCAAACACATTTTTGTTTAAAAGGATCAAAAATCTCCGCAATTGAGTAAAAAATGACTATCCATCATAAAGAACTATTCTGATACAAGTTAGGCAATGCAGGTATAACATTTCCTTGAAGGAGCCTGACAGTAAAAGCATAAGACCATTTTCATGTTCCAACAGTTCAATGAACCAAAACGCACAGCCAAGAAGACAAACTTTTATTGAAGCGGAAATCGACGCTCTTGATACGCGATGCCAATTTCCTGATCTCCACCCAAATGTAAAGTCGTAGAAAAGTTGAAGTGACATTTTCATGCGTGGTATCAAGTTCTTGTTCTTTGAATTTTGTCTCATGAAGAATATACCAATTTCCGTCACGTTTCTACAAAATACATCCTGAAACAGAAGTAAAAGATACGGGGCAATAAAACCAAAAAGGACCATGCTACCAAATCTCAATACAACAGGGCAGCAACAACACACCATTCGTAAGTATACTGTAAATCATTAATGTCTAAGGTGTCAGTACATTTTCAAAATGAAATTATTTCGATGACTTTTTCGTGAAACCTTGCATAACAATGTACGCATGTTTAATTAAAACACGCAGAAAGAATTTCACGCTTAGCCCTTTAGCTATATCAGAACTATACGGTCTTTCGAAAATAGCCTCTATACGTTTTATTTCTCGTTAAATTTATTCCCGTTTGAGTCCTTTGAAATTCTCTGCCGAGTTCAGTTCCTTCCTCAGCCTGATACCACTGACAATTCCTGATGCCAGTGCCAGTCTAGTGACGGTGGTTGTAATAACGGTAGTGCGAGTAAAAAATACTAGCTTACGGGACGAACCATTACGGGACCAACCACTACGGGGCCAACCATTTCGGGACCTATCATTACGTGACCTATTATTTCGTGACCTATTATTACGGGATCTATCATTACGGGACCTATCATTACGGGACCTATCATTACGGGACCTATCATTACGGGACATATCATTACG